>APFE031724308.1:0-52631 GCA_000404065.3 Pinus taeda
TCCTATGGCCCCCTGTGGAAAGAAAACAACAAGTGGGAGATTGTTGGGTTGTGTTATATTCTTTCCACGACTAACCTACGTAGTGAACCGTGGGGTTAGAGGGGTGGCGGGTAGTCCCCCTCTACGGGGTTCAGGGCAGCGCCCCGAGAATTTTTTTTTTTGGACCCTATATTAGGTTGGGCGAACCTACCTATGGTTTTCGGTCCAAGTTTTGGACGCGATGGTTTTCGGTCCATGGTATTGGATGCTTCGACATGTATAAATATGTATTGTAACATTGAAAGGAATATAATGAAAAATCAAGCTGGTAGTCTCGGTTTTGAGATCCAGTGGGAGATCTCTGTGTATATGTGTTTTATGTGTTAGCTCTCGCATTTTTATTTTTCCTGTGATTTAGAATTCGTATGCAGGTAATTTCTGTATGGGGTTAAAACCTACAAGGGGCCCAACACCCGCTGTCGACAATGAACTATAGCGGGGAGCCCTTTACCCACATCTAGGAGTGAAAGAGGCACTCCTCCTCCTTTGGATCTTCAGGTTCCTCCTTTTGGATCTTCATGGTGGCAATGGTGGCATTGGGCTCCACATCGATAATCTATTTCCGTTTTTCATTCCCCTTGTCGGGTTCTGACTCAGAGTCGGAACATGCATCTGATTCCCAAGCCTTTAGCTCGACCACCAGTGACTGCTTGGCCTGACACACTTGTGTTGTGAGTGGAGCTCTTATGGAACTCACACCACTTTCTCATGTCCTTCTTTGGCTTCACGACGTTGTTATTTTCTTGTGGCTTTGGCAGGTTGTCCCATGCCGCCCCGCCTTGGCTTTGTCCTTTGTTCTGTGGTTTGGGGGCACCTTTCCCTTGCTTCAGAATTTCAGATCCAAAGTCTCACTTATTTTGTTTAAACCTTTTCTCGATCTTGATGGCATATCGGTATCCCGTGCCGAGCGGGGAGATGTCCACGAATTCCATCTCGTCCTGGATGTACCTGTGCAGGTAGCCGCGGTATTTTTTCAGAATCCTTGATACCCAACTTCGTGCGAAGGGTATGAAAAAAATTGGTAAACTCCGGCACATATTGGTCCCTTCCTTCTCGTACCGTTGTCCACTTTATGTATATGTATTTATCCTCATAGCTCCCAACAGGGTAGTACTTCTCCTTGATGGCATCCCGGAACGAGTTCCAAGTGGGTGTAGCTAAGAACAATGAGTTCGTACTTTCATCCTTTTGCTTAGAGTAGGTTTCCCACCAGTCCTTGACGTGGGGGGCTACTTTAAGAAGTGCAAAAGTGATCTTTTCCTGGCTAGAAAAATCATGAACAAAAAAATATCCTTCTAGCATATTTACCAATTTATCTACAACAGTTGCATCTATTTTACCCTCAAATATGGGAATGTAAAAGTTAACTTGGACATTAAAGGGTGTGGCACTCCCAGAGTAGCTACCGGAAGTAGATGCGTCGCCCTTGGGTAGTCACTGAAGGATCTGGGCAAAGTTGTCCACAATCGCATTCCTTTGTTGCTCAAGGGCTTCTTCAAGCAAGATTTTGATAGTATCTCCTGCCCCCTTGTCTTTATTTTCATCCGCCATGGGAGGCCATCGGATTTGTGAGGCTGGTATTGCAAAGGTTCAACTAGTTCAAGACCTAACTCCTTATATCCCGACCTTGTTGGGGACATGCAAAGAAAAATAGAGAAGACCTCTTTGATACCACTGTTTGGTCAATTTAGTATGTCCTAAATTGCTATTTAAAATGTCAATCCGGGATTCGTAAACTGATGAAGTGAAGTACACTGTATGTGCAAGATAACCGTTTTCTTAGTCTTTTGTCGTTTTTGAGCTTGTTTTTGGGTTTATCTTTTGTGGATTCCCTAGTGTGAGATGGCGAAATTGAAAGTTAAGTATGGATGGTAATGGTGATTTCTACAATGATTTTCCAAACTTAAAAGTTCTCAAAAAGAAGGTTTCGAAATTGTCTGTAATGAAATCAATTATCAAAAGGAAGTAAATGTACCAAAACGGTGAACTAGTGACAATGGCCCAGTATCCTTACTGCTGTATGAAAAAGAAAATAAACACTGAACTTAAAGCAACTCAAAGATTGAAAGCAAAGCAAACTAAATCACACTACTTCAACCCATACTCTGACCCTTCACCTTTCAACTCGGTCCGGCTATAGGAAGTAATCATAAACAAGCTGAGTAATATGATATCTAAATTGCAGGAAATTAAATTGCATAAAAGGAAACTAAGATTTAACTGCTCATTCATATTTCAACTCTTAATAATGACATAAGTAATTCAATCTCTAACTTGCAGGAAAGCAAACTAAATCATACTACAACAAGTAATATTCTGATTCCTTACTAATTGAGTCGCTTGGCTATAGAAAGGAAATCATAAACAGGTAAGTAATATGATGTCTAAGTGGCAGAAAAGTAAATAAGCAAAACAAAACTTGAAAGAAATGATAATGCTGGAATTAAACTCAGTAAATGAGAATCAACAGAAAGGACAAGATGATCTCATGTCAGTAGTTATCAAAAATATGTAAATTTGCCCGGGCTGCCTACAAAAACCTGTAAAAGAAGCATTGATCAGCTAACAGTTATGAAGAAAACATAAAGGAAATATGGACAACAATGAACATCAGAGCACCACAAAATATATACAAGCAATGATTATGAAAACAGTAAATGAAAGCAAGTAAATAAACTATACAAAGCTTTGGTGTACAGGGGCCCTCTGTAACCTCGGCCAGTCAATCACTTAGTCACAAATCGAATTCAGGAATGCTGTCTTCTCATATATTAAAGTGCAGTAATAAAACAAAGTAAAGTACAGTACAATGGGCTGATAACAACAGTCAAAATTACATCTAAAAAAAAACTAGCTATCCAATGTATATCAACGCGTTATTTATAATTGAAAATGCTGCAACTAATTCCTAGATTTTATGCTGCCAAGAGACACGTAAATCTCCACGGCCTGAGATCTAGTGTTATGGTCATTATGACAGTTGAATCCATGGAGTGGTGGCTACTCGATTCAGTTGACGGGCTGATCTACAGTTGTGCCAATACCTCCAGAAACTAAGGATCATGCCACGCAAACCTTCACGTGGGCAAAACAGAGCCGTGCCACCACAAAATTCCTCATTTGGCCCTTCCTTTGACCGTCGTTGACCATGACCGTTTATGAGTGATTTGGCTGGACTGAGGGGACACACTCCATGTACACGTCACTTGCATCTTGCCCATGAGGTCGGTTTCTCCATTGGACACCTGTAACATAGCCTTTAACAAAATGGTTGCGGAAACTTGGGCTGGCTGCGGAAAGTGACAAGTTTCCGCAGCTGTTTGAACAAAAAATCTAAATCAAACAACAGTAATAAACATAGTTAGAAAACCATTTCATAAGCTCTTTTTAGACTAATATGCAATGATTTGACAGCTGGGTGGATGAAGTAAATGGAGAAAGAAGGCTGAAAGGGTATATAGGGAAGTGCAGGTTTGGGACTCAACATACCCCCATTGTGAAGGTGTTGCATGTCCTCATGCAACCAAAATTTAGTCATTCCCCTCTAATCCATATGTTCTGATGCTTCCTGCTAGGACATCTAGCCCTCTTTTCTTCTTCTTTGGTGCTACCACCATCCTTGGTTTCCTTATTAGACATCTGAATTTGAGATTGATCAATGCTCTGCTCAACTTTTGCACTTTTTCTTCAGTTTCTTGTTTTTCTTTTGCCATAGTCCCAAATGGAGCATAGTGTTATCATGAATAATTTTATCTACTTTGCTCTGCTCCTTGAGTGCTTCATTTTATGCTTGATATCCCTGTTTAGGACCTCTAATTCAAATACCTCCTGCTTTAAGGACTGAACTTGTGCATCTAGTGGCAGAGTGGTACTCGGACCTGCAGCTGATTTTTCTAATGATTCCAAGTAGTCATATACCTTTTGTTGATTGGGATCTATTTCAGGTGTCTTTCTTGGACTGAGTTCAAAATCTGGTAGAGGAGGAGGACTGCTCTCTAGCTCTGGCCGAGAAGGGCTTTCATCATGTGGAGGACTAGTTTCAATGCTTAGCTGAGGACGAGGTGGACTACGACCAGTTGGAGTTTTCTCAGGTGTCTCTCCACCCAAGTTGATGAAGTGGGGCCGTTTTATTTGTGTTTTACTCCACTTTCCTCTTAGCTTGTTGCTTCTCCTTAAGTATGGTGGACTAGTACTCTTTTCTTGTATACTCTGTTTCCCTTTTTCCTTTTTCTTTGCTATAGCAGCCTAAAGATGTACTAATCTTTCTGACAGTGGTTGATAATCCTCCTCTATGGATGGCTCAGGTGATTGATAGACTTCTTGAATGGTCGTTTTTCCTTTCTCTTTCCTCTGTTTCTTGTCTTCAGTTATGTTTTCTTCTTCTTTTTGACCAACTTCTTGAGTTTCTGGAGTAGGGGAGTCTTGGACTATGGTGCTCTTTTCTCTTCTCCTACTTTTTCTTGGTGTCTTTGGTGTACTACTTTCAGAGGCCTCAGATGGCTCTTGGAAGTATTTTCTTTTCAAGAATTGTTCCCAGGTATTTTTGTTTTTCTTTATTTGGTCCTCAACGAGAATTTTTATAAGTCCATGATGATATAGATGAGGTTCTATATTGCCTATGTGTTTTTGGACTGTAATACCCATCTTCTTCAGACTCAACAGTAAGAAATAAGGAAAATTAAGAGTCTGATTCTCTAAGAAATTCATCAACAGTCTAGCATGGTACATGTACATCGAACCAAAGCGTCCTTCACAAGTGAAATTTTTTTGGATAACTAACAGCAGACTGGCCCATTCTTCCTTCAACGCATGAACAAGAATTCCTTTAGTAAACATAGTGGTGTCCATACCTGGGTTTCTTAGCATAATTCTCCATGCCTGTTCATCCACGCTTTTGTTTTTGAACCATCGCTCACCTTCCTGGGGTAAGCCTGTGGCAGTTGCTACTGTTGTTTCGATCACCGTGAGCTTCAAATCTCCAATCTCCACCGTTTGACCATCGAAAGACCGTGCAAAAGCCTTGGTTACCTCTTTGTTATAGCCTTTGAACTTTTGGATGAAGCGTAACCATTTGGATTTCCTCAGCAAATCCTTTTCTTGAGGGTAACCTTCTAGATATTTTGGTCCTTCTAGCTCTGCCCTTAATAGTTTTCCCATTCCTTTCTCTATTTTGAATTTCAACTGAGGATGCAATTACGTATGAGGATTTAGCAGAGGGAAGGTAGCTCGGTTACAGGGTTTATGGTAAAATGCAGTGGCTGCAATCGGTAGCAGGTAATGGGAATGCTTCAGATTACAGACGGAACAGAGGATAAGCAGTCGCAAATAAGTTCACAAATTGAAATGCGTGTATATGAAAAGGAAGTTCTTTAATGAAATGGTAAGTGAACAGAGTGAAGGAGAGATCCTTTTTTTTTTTTGAATTAACGGCTGCGTACGGGAGATCACACGTTTTGATAGATGGCTGCGGAAAATGCGGTGGAGAGGAGCCGTAAAGGGATTGGTCACATCTCATGAGCGCAGGTGGCAAATTAAAGTACAATCAACTTGAGTTTAAACCCGAAAATCCATCATGAGACCATTAAGAAATGAATGCATGGTGTGTGGAGTAATATCGTGGAATAGGAGTGGGTAATGGAGCTATCATATCGAATCATTGCACATAGTAGAACTTTTTATGGTTTGATAACTATGCATAGTCATGACTTTAATTGTTATTTGATAACAATTTTTGCTCATACCTTTGGAAACTTTGTCATTTCTTGCTCATAGCTTTTAACGAACTGTTCTTTCTTGATGTCTTGGAAATGCTCCATGTCTTCATGGCAATTGCTCAATTACACCTGCATTTTCATGATTTTTGCACTAACATTTTGACTATGAATTTTGAAAAACAGAGTGGTGGTAGCTGCGGAAATCGTTTCTGGCTGCGGAAACTGTTTCTGGCTACAGAAATTGCTTCCAGCTGCGGAAACTGGGACAACACCCACTTAGCTGAACAAAGATAGTTAGAAAAGAACTAACTGAGTGAAAATAGTCCTGAAAGGAATTTTTATTGATGAAATGAAAATGAAATGAGTGGAATGGAGTGAAAGTGAAGCAGAGTGAAGTGAAGCGAAAATGTGAATGAGATGGAGATGGAGTGAAATGGCAAATGAGGTGGAGTGAAGATGGAAAAGAAGGAGAGGAGAGAGATTTTTTTTGGAAAATATAGAGTGTCAGGTGTCCCTGATTTTCACTCTATATTTTCTGTATAAGACTTCCAATCTATGATTGGTTTTCAGGCTTATATAAATTTTTATTTATTTATTTATTTATTTATTTAACTGAAAGAAACAAAGGCTAGGCTGGTGGGGAAGAAGGATTCTTCTACACCAACCTTATTTCAGAATTCTCTTGGAACATTTTGACAAATTCCTTTTTTGAGAGTGGCTTCCAATAAATTTTCAATCGGTGGCCATTCACAA
Organism: Pinus taeda; assembly: GCA_000404065.3. NCBI lineage: Eukaryota > Viridiplantae > Streptophyta > Pinopsida > Pinales > Pinaceae > Pinus > Pinus taeda. The sequence continues at coordinate 6,507 of APFE031724308.1, forward strand.
TAAGAGGAATCTGAAATTCATCAATGGTCTTGATTCTTACTGCTCCATTGTTAAAGACTTTGTCAATTTGATATGGCCCAAGCCAATGGGTCTGAAATTTACCTTTGAAGTCTTTGAACTTGGAATTAAACAGTAGCGCCCAATCTCCCTCTTGAAACGTTTTCTCTTTGATGTATCTGTCATGCCACTTAGCTCTTTGATGTTGAACTAGATCAGTCCTTAAAATTTCTTCTTGTCTGATCTCATCTAGCTCATTCAGCTGCTCCATTTTGTGCTTTTGGGCTCCTGATAGATTCATCCCCAACTGGACTGCCACCTTGAAAGTCTTGACTTGAAACTCAATGGAGAGCAGGACTTCTTTCCCATAAACAAGTTCATAGGGAGAATGTCCTGTTGTATTCCTCCATGTAGTTCTGTAGGCCCATAAGGCTTCAGGAAGCCTTTCTGCCCAATCTCTTCTATGTAGATGAACAGTTTTGGTGATGATGCTCTCAAGAACTTTGTTTGTAGACTCCACTTGGCCATTTGCTTGCAGATGGTAAGGAGTAGATTTTTTGTGCTTGATTTGTATTCTTCCATCACCTTCTCCATCAAGTTAGATGTAAATTGACTTCCCTGATCTGTCACAATTTCTCTTGGAACACCAAAGCGAGTGAAAATATCCTCATAAAGAAAGTCAACAACTGAATTTTCAGTAGCATCAAGTAATGCTTTGGCTTCTACCCATTTAGTGACATAATCAGTGCATACCAATATATACTTCTTTTGCTTAAATGGTGGATTAATAAGTCCAATGAAATCTAAAGCCCATTTTTCAAAGGGTTCGATGAGTACCTGTGGTTGTAATGGCATTTCATTTGAAAGAGTCAGTCTCCCAACTCTTTGGTAGCCGTCACACCTTCTGACATATTGTTTTGCATATTTGAAAAGGGAAGGCCAATAATATCCTAAAGAAAGGATTTTATAGGCTGTCCTTTTGTCAGCAAAGTGTCCACCGCATGGTTCATCATGACATGCCTTGAGAATATCAGGCATTTCATCTTCCCGAACACATCTTCTGATCACACAATCTAGCCCTGTTTTAAACAATTCATTAGAAATCCATGAATAATTCGAACTCTCCTGAATAATTCTTCTTTTTTCACTAGGAAATAAATGTGGGGGTAGCTTTCCTGTAACCAAATAGTTAGCAATATCTGCATACCAAGGAGTCTTAGTAGTTACTGCAAATAAATATCCATCTGGAAACTTGTCCTCTACAGGAGAATCTTCATTAGTATTTTGGATTCTAGACAAGAAATCAGCTACTGTATTTTGTTTCCCTGGTCTATCCAACACAGTAATATTGAATTCTTGTAAAATTAAAAGCCATCTTGTAACTATGCCATTGGTAACAGGTTTGTTCATGAGATATCTAATGGAAAAATGATCAGTATGGACAAAAGTTTCGTAGCCTATTATATAATGTCTAAACTGGTTGATTGCATGAACAACAGCTAAGAACTCTTTCTTAGTCACAGTATAATTTAACTCGGTGGGAGTCAAATTTTTAGTGGTGTAGTAAATGGCATAAGGAACTAAATCCTTTTTACCCAACATAGCTCCTAGAGCTGTATCTGAAGCATCGGTAGAAATATGGAAAGGAAGTTTCCAATTTGGCCCTCTCAAAATGGGTGCTTCAGATATTCTTGTTTTCAAAGATTCAAATACAGATTGACAATCAGGATCCCATTTGAATTCACAGTCTTTTGTAAGTAATTTGAAGAGTGGGGATGCTATTTTGGTGAAGTTTTCAATAAATATTCTATAGTATCCGGTAAATCCAAGAAAACTTCTAACATCTTTTTGACAATTTGGAATAGGCAACTTGGAGATGACTTCAACTTTTGATCTATCAACTTTAATTCCATCTCCCAAAATATGATGTCCTAAAACAATTCCCTCAGTAAACATCATAAAGCATTTTTCATGACTTAAGGAAAGATTTGTTCTTTACATCTAATAAGGACCTTTTCCAAATTTTCTAATGCCTCTTCAAATGAATCACCATAAACTGTAAAATCATCCATATAGACCTCTACACAATCATGGATTAGATCAGAAAATATACCTAGTACTGCCCTTTGAAATGTTGCGGGTGCATTACATAATCCAAAAGGAAGCAATCGGTAAGAAAAAGTTCCCCACGGACAGGTAAATGTGGTCTTATCCTAATCTTCAAGTGCTACCTGAATCTGATTATAACCACTAAAACCATCCAAAAATGAAAAATACTTTTTGCCTGCTAAAGTATCTAATACCTGATCAACAAAGGGTAAAGGAAAGTGATCCTTCAAAGTTGCTTTGTTCAATTCCCTGTAATCAATGCAAACCCTCCATTTACCATTCCTTTTAGGTACTATAACCAAAGGAGAAACCCATCGGCTATCTGAAATTGTATAAATGAAGTTCACATTAAGTAAATTTTGGATCTCTTCTTTCACTATCTCCCTAAGGTTTGGATTCATCCTTCTTTGAGGTTGTCTGATTGGTCTACTGTTTTCCTCAATGTAGATGTGTTGAATGCAAGTCTTAGGATCAATACCTTTCATATCGGTATACTCCCATGCAAATGCAGTAGAATGTTTTTGTAAGATTTTGGTTAACTCTTCCTGTTGTGATTTTTCCAAATTTTTGTTGATATTCAATGTTTTTCCTGGAAAGATCTCAATGGCGGAACTACCAAATTATTCCATAGAGAAAAGAGACATTTGTCTAGAGGATAGATACTCAATGTCAGAATCCAACTGAAATTGTGTGTGGTCATATTCTGAAGATGTTTGAAATTTTTCTAATGTATTCAGAATTTTACTATCTTCACTGATCTCGGAAATAGTAAAGACATGTTGTATAGTATCTTCATCATCAATCCACTCATTATCTCCTATTTCTGTAATTTCTTTTGCTGGAGGATCCAAATTGAATTTCTTTGTCGAATTACCATAAGAAATCTACATATCCCCAGACCTACAACTGATAAAGGCATCAGTTGTGGCTAGCCAAGGTCTTCCCAAGATGAGAGGGGGTCCTCCTAAATTACTCTTGGGAGTTAAAATCATGAAATCTACTGGATATTCCCAAGATTCTAAGGAGACCGAAATGTCTTCTAATACACCATCTGGTTTGATAATTGACCGATTTGCAAGTTGCAGTAAAGTAGGTGTAAAAATAAGATTAGGAAGTTTCAGCTGTTCCATAGTCCGTCTACTCATAATGTTGATAGCAGCCCCTAAATCAATCAAAGTATTTGGAATTTCTACCCCATTGATATGTGTTTTGACAATTGGACTACCAGGATCGACATACTTCTGCATAGTAATTTTTCCCATCATGATATCTACAATTTTTCCTACCAGGTGGATTCTTCTTGTATCTCTAGGTTTCCTTCCTGGTCTTTTAAGACCCAAATCCTTTATTTTTTTTTGCTAGAATAGGAATATCTCTAATGGCCTGTAACAAGGGAATCTTGATACAAACATTCTTCAATTCATCTTCACTGATGTTTTTCCCACCCCCTTTGTCCAATTTGTAATCTTTCAGGAAAAGGAGGTGTGGATGAAGATGCAAGTTGCTCAACTATAGGAGTTGTGGGGGTTAAATCTTTTTATTTTTCTTTCTGAGTGCTTGGGTTTTAAAGAGATGCTTCAGAACCTTTATTGGCTTCAAGAGAATCTTCCTCAGAAATTATTTGCTTTTAGGTATCTATAGAAGGTTTATCTAAAACTCTACCAGATCTGAGTTGTACATCGTTGAGAGGAATAATCATATAAGTAGGAAATTGTTGACCTTCTACCATGTAAGAATTTTGAGGGTTTTTATTGTTGGTGTTTGGCAATAGCTGGGAAGGAAGTTGATTTGGCTTTTGTTGGAATGGAAGCAAGAGCTGAGAATTTGGATTCTGTTGAGAAGGTTGTTTCTCTTGTGGAAATGTCAATGATAGTTGTGGATTTTGATTTGGAAGTTGTGGAGCTTGTTGGTTTTGAAAAGATGGAGGATATTGATAAAATTGATCAGATCTCCCATAAGGATTTTGCATGCCTTGTACCCATGATTGAAAAGGATTTTGAGGTTGGGACCAAGGTTGTTGCCAAGCATTCCAATTTGGTGGGGTTTGAAAGTTCATAGAGTTGTTAAACCCTTGGTTTTGTTGCCCCTGCCAAGGTCTCCTTGCAACAAAACAGAGAGACTCAATTGTATTTGGATCTTCTTGAAAGACAGCTTTGAGCCCAGTAATTGAAGGACAATCCTTGGTCTCATGATTCTCTGAACAAATCACACATGTTTCTACAACCTTTGCATCCAAGGAACATTCCCTTAGAGCATGTTTCTTTCTACATTTTGGGCAAAAGATGGCCAAAGCTTCATCTTTAGCTTTCTGCTTATTATGTATCTTAAGAGTGTCTAGTTGCTCACTAAGACTCCCTAAGATATCAGTTTTGAATTCATCAAGCATATTGCCAATCTCATCCCTACTTATTGATCCAGTTGCAGATTTGTTTGCTCTGATGAGAGAAGGATCTCTAGGCCCTTTTCCAGTTTCAGATTTTCCCCTTGAGAGATGGACACATAGCTCTGCTATATCATGAAGTGGAAGTTGAGATATATCTCCTTTTCCCATCATGTTCAAAATATCTATCCATTCATCTCTAATGGCTTTTAATAGAAGGGCTTTCAAGGTTTCTTCATCGAGGTTACTCATTTTTGCTCTTTTGAGGTTATACTGAAATCTTTCAAGTAGATCCTCCAAGTTTTCATCCTATTTTTGTACCATTTTGAATACCTCGTCCTTATGATTGGTGGGCATGCAATATTCTAGGTATCTATCCAAAAATGTTTGTTTCATATCATTCCAAGTCCTGATGGATTGGGTGAGTAATCCCATGAACCATTTCAAAGTAGCTCCTTTCAATGTTGAAGGAAACAGTTTGAGTTTTTGAGAGTCTTCCAGATAATCATAAGTTCGACACACGATCTCAAACTCAAATAGAAATGTTTCAAGATCCTAATTTCTTAACCCATGAAAGTTTGGGAGGACAGATGGTGAAATATTTTTCATTGTTGCTCGAGAATCCTCATCGACTATAGGAAATCCGAATGAGTTATCTCCATCCCTATTTCCCCCATTGTTACATCTACCTCCTCCATTGTTTCCTCCTCCCCCTCCTCTACCTCTACCTCAACCAAATCCGTTAACTACCTCCTCTGTCATGATAGCTTCCTCAGAGATTTCAGAGTCCTCTAGTTCCTCTACTAATGGCGAACGAGGAGGAATTTCTCCCTCTTCTTCCTCAGGTGATTCTACTTCTTCAATTACAATGTGTCTCCCTGTAGAAGGAAAGAAAGGACCTTTTCCTAATTCAGATTCGATGGATGGTGTGGGAGAGTCTCCTAATGCAACTACTGCCTCTTGAACTCCAGGAATCCTAAGGCTAGAAGTATGAGTTGGAGATGATGGAGGTGTCTCTTGTCTATTCCTTGAAGTAGATGGAGTTGTGAAAATCGAACTCTTGGCTCTAGCTAAAAACCTTCCCCTAGAATCTCTTGCTCTATGCATGTCATTTTTTCTCTTCAAGTCGGGCTAATAATTCTCTTTCTGATCTTCCAGGTCACTCTAGGTGCAAGAAGAGAGCATACTCAAGAAACTATTAAACCAATAAATTTCTCTTTTCTGATCCTCCAGGTCACACTAAGTGCAAGAGGAGAGCATACTCTGAGAGGTTATCAATTTTCCTTCCTTGATTTTTTTTTTTTAAGAAATTGGCTACCTAGTTTCACTTCCCCAGCAACGACGCCAAAATGTTTGGTCAATTTAGTATGTCCTAAATTGCTATTTAAATGTCAATTCGGGATTCGTAAACTGATGAAGTGAAGTGCACTGTATGTGCAAGATAACCGTTTTCTTAGTCTTTTGTCGTTTTTGAGTTTGTTTTTGGGTTTATTTTCTGTGGATTCCCTAGTGTGAGATGGTGAAATTGAAAGTTAAGTATGGATGGTAATGGTGATTTCTACAATGATTTTCCAAACTTAAAAGTTCTCAAAAAGAAGGTTTCCAAACTGACTGTAATGAAATCAATTCTCAAAAGGAAGTAAATGTACCAAAACGGTGAACTAGTGACAATGGTCCAGTATTCTTACTGCTGTATGAAAAAGAAAATAAACACTGAACTTAAAGCAACTCAAAGACTGAAAGCAAATCAAACTAAATCACACTACTTCAACCCATACTCTGACCCTTCACCTTTCGACTCGCTCCGGCTATAGGAAGTAATCATAAACAAGTTGAGTAATATGATATCTAAATTGCAGGAAATTAAATTGCATAAAAGGAAACTAAGATTTGACTACTCATTCATATTTCAACTCTTGAAACTGACATAAGTAATTCAATCTCTAACTTGCAGGAAAGCAAACTAAATCATACTACAAAAAGTAATATTCTGATTCCTTACTAATTGAGTTGCTTGACTATAGAAAGGAAATCATAAACAGGTAAGTAATATGATGTCTAAGTGGTAGAAAAGTAAATAAGCAAAACAAAACTTGAAAGAAATGATAATGCTGGAATTAAACTCAGTAAATGAAAATCAACAGAAAGGACAAGATGATCTCATGTCAGTAGTTATCAAAAATATGTAAATTTTCCCGGGCTGCCTACAAAAACCTGTAAAAGAAGCATTGATCAGCTAACAGTTATGAAGAAAACATAAAGGAAATATGGACAACAATGGACATCAGAACAGCACAAAATATATACAAGCAATGATTATGAAAACAGTAAATGAAAGCAAGTAAGAAACTATACAAAGCTTTGGTGTACAGGGGACCTCTGTAACCTTGGCCAGTCAATCACTTAGTCACAAATCGAATTCAGGAATGTTGTCTTCTCATATATTAAAGTGCAGTAATAAAACAAAGTAAAGTACAGTACAGTGGGCTGATAACAACAGTCAAAATTACATCTCAGAAAAAACTAGCTATCCAGCGTATATCAACGCGTTATTTATAATTGAAAATGCTGCAACTAATTCCTAGATTTTATGCTGCCAAGAGACACGTAAATCTCCACGGCCTGAGATCTAGTGTTATGGTCATTATGACAGTTGAATCCATGGAGTGGTGGCTGCTCAATTTAGTTCACGGGCTGATCTACAGTTGTGCCAGTACCTCCGGAAACTAAGGATCGCGCCACGCAAACCTTCACGTGGGCAAAACAGAGCTGTGCCACTGCAAAATTCCTCATTTGGCCCTTCCTTTGACCGTCGTTGACCATGACCGTTTATGAGTGATTTGGCTGGATTGAGGGGACACACTCCATGTACACGTCACTTGCATCTTGCCCGTGTGGCCGGTTTCTCCATTGGAAACCTGTAACATAGCCTTTAACAAAATGGCTGCGGAAACTTGGGCTGGCTGCGGAAAGTGACAAGTTTCCGCAACTGTTTGAACAAAAAATCTAAATCAAACAACAATCATAAACATAGTTAGGAAACTATTTCATAAGCTCTTTTAAAACTAATATGCAATGATTTGACAACTGGGTGGATGAAGTAAATGGAAAAAGAAGGCTGAAAGGGTATATAGGGAAGTGCAGGTTTGGGACTCAACAACCACTGATCTAGATTTAAACAGGAATGCAACAAATTACAGATATAACCATAAATACAAAGATGTAGTAGAAATAACACTTCATTTCATTAATATCACATACTGATATATGCTTTCAAACAAAATGGAAATAAGACTAGCTTGAGCGATTGTAGCTTATCTATGAGAAGTGATGTGGCGGCTACATGCCTCTGAAGTGCGTTACAATGAGGCTATGGGGCCTTTTTATTATTGAATAATAAGACCAAACCCTAAACAACCAAAACCCTAGCCCTAGGAGATGTAACACCAAGAGTTTATCGGTCCCGTTGGGGTTAGTTGGATCGCCAACTTCCTAGGTTCGCGACTTGGTCTTATATCTCCGTTTGATGCGCATGATACCCTGTTGGAAAGATCTCTTAGAGGACTACAACGGAAAATATGTTTTTAGACAAAAAAATTGTTGGCATCACTACGCCAAAAAAACGTTGTTTAGGGCCTCAAAACTACTCCGGAATTTTAGGACCTGTTGTGCTGCACAACAACCCCCCATTTCATAAAATTTTTCTTTTTAACTATAATATGAAATGGGTCCCTTTTATAGATGTGTGAATAAAATTGGTATCAGCTCATCCTTCATCAAAAGGTCCGAAAGAAACAATACATTATAAACCTTTTGAACAAATATAAATCGGTCTTATGAAATAAATATATAATTCTTTATTATTGCGATAAAGCAATCGCAAGATCGCATATCGCAACAACAAGGGATGCATAACCCAAAGACCCATTGGTTTACCCCGATCTGAAAAGTGAATAACTATCGGATATAGGGAAAGGCAAGCAAGTGTAACAAAAGGCCCTCCTGCTTTTCTCCGATGCGATAGCACTATCGGCAATTGAGGAATGTAGCACACACACGTTAAAGACACCTTTTAAAAACTCCCGATGCGATAAGGTGTATCGCCATTGGGGATCAGGGATTTTGCAATGACACGATATTATTACCCAAGCATTTCTCCGATTCCGATTGCGATAAAGCTAAACGCGAATTTCAAAATAGATTGAAAAGGCTTGCATATATTATTTTAGATTATTATTAAAAGCCTTCCCGTTCCCGATAGCGATTCACTTGTGATTATCCGCCAGAAAATCAAACCACGCTTGAATGAATTATTCAACGTATAAACGATATGATGGGTATTTAAAATGATTGACAGGTTAAAGTGGCCAATTAATGGAGCAGTTATGCCGAGATCTCTCCTGAGATTGTATCCGCAACAATATTATTTTAATCCTTCATTATTCGTTAATTGATATAACTCTTGCATATTGGCTCGCACCACCTATTCTCTGCATTACGTTCATTTTATTCCCTGCACAGAGCTCCGCTGAAGCAACAAATTCAAGCCAAATGGGGAAGAAATCCAAGAGGTTTGCAGCAGCATCAGCTCCCGCAGTAACAGGGCAATCTACCGCTGATCTAGGACCAAGCAAGAAAGGATTGATTTCAGACACTACTTGTCTTGGCCTCGGCAACGCAGGCTGGCAAAGCAATTATAATCTAATTAAAGCTGAAGAGCCTGAAATAGTATCAGTGCATGCTGCTGCAAATTCAACTAGAAAGTCAGAGGCTTCCCTAAAGGACTTAGCCGACTCATATCTACACCGAATAGCAGCTCGAGAGAAAATTCTTCCATATACAGATGTAGTGCGATGGGCAGTAGAGGAAATCCCTGTTATGAATAGAACATTCTGCACAGTTGACGGGAGAGTCTTCGGCTCGTTCCAACCTGATGATTTAAGAAAAATGTACCACTTGCCTGAACCACAAAAGAAATACAATAAAGCATTTATGGAGAAGTTCACAAGTGAGAATGAAACTGAATCAGCCCCTATTCGGGAATGGAGACAGAACCCTGCAAGGCACAAACATGAATCTTCGGGTAAGTACTCTGTCGATTCATTATGTTCTCCTTACTGTTACGTTGGGGCAATGATGTGTAGGATTTGGGGATTACATGATTCCGCAAAATTCACGATTGAAATGGTTCCTCTAATGGAAGTGACTGTTAATAGTGAGATAATGGATTGGGGAAATATATTATCAGATAAGTTAGCCACTGCTATTCTTTAGTTTAGAAGTAAAACTCGCGTTACTGATAGGTCTATTCCTCCATTTTATTTTAGTGCTTATATTTTAGATACTCTTTGTTTCAACTCTAAATTTCCTGTGCTGGGGTGGAGATGGACTCCACAAGACCCCATGCCGATTCACATTTATCACAAGAAGTTGTGGAAAGCACACTATAAGGACCACCTGTATCAAATTTGTAATGGTTTTATGTTGCCCATTTACCGTGCCATTTTTTACAAGCCTGCCCCGAAGATTTCTTCATAAGCAGAGATTGACCTAACCGCTTTAGGAAACTGGTTCGGTGAGGATAAATTCACATACATAAGGGTTTTTGGTAGCCTCACCAGGCCTCATATCCTTCCTCTGTACATACCCGACAAGCTATTGGCCCGAGAATTAGCCTATCAGATTACGTCCGCAGGAGCAACCAAGACTCTGAGGACATCAAAAAAGCAGGTTTGGCCTCCTTTTCCTCTAAGATGTGGTGTTTATACTTTGCATGACTATAAGCACGCGGAGAAGGAAGAAGAGAAAATTAATATGCTAAACCTTGCTACCATTCCTAATAGGCGATTTGACCCAAGGAAAGTCATCTACAATGTGCTTGAGCAGGCCAAACTCACAAAGTTTGATCATAAGGAAGATGATTTTGATGACTTATTTTCTTCGACAGAGTCATTATTCCAGGTCCAAGCACTGGCTAAAATGAGATATAATGATGAAGGGCTAGTAGAATTCAATAAACTCAGAGAACAGAGGTTGCAAACTCTACCTCTGGATTTACTAGCTACTGCCCCGACAACACAATCAAGCGAGCCTCAACAACAACTTATCGACAAACCTCTTGCTGCATAAAAGATTCTCGAGACAGATAAAGAGAAAGAGCAGGAGGAAGTACAGAAGAAAGAGCAGGAGAAAATACAGAAGGAAGAGCAGAAAAAGGAGAAAGATAAGGGCAGGAAAATGTCAATATGGATACCCAGATTGATCCAAAACTACGCCAAGAATGGCAACAATTTGACTCCATCATAAGCAATCTAGAAGGTCCAAAAAGTGCCGATACATCCAAAGCAATAGATACACAGGATACAGTGTCAACAAAGGTTCCGAATGAAGGAACCAATGGCCTACCCCCTAGTACAGACTTAGAAATAATTCCAAAAGATCCCTCGGATCAAATCATTTTGCAGGTGGAGGACATACCTCCATTAGATGTCTTTTATAGCCCAAAACACAGGGCTGTAGTGAAACGATAGTGGAAAAGGAGAAGGCTTGATCAACCTTCCCTGTTTCTAGAACAAACAGAGACAACCAATGTAGTTTGGAAAGAGGAGTTGGATCCTTCCGATGATCTAACGAAGCTTTCCCAGTATGTCGGAGCTTATTCGGTAGCCACCATGGGAAAGGCATCGGAAGTGAGTAATCTACTAAAAGAAAAAGACCAGGCAATTATTTTGTTGCAAACACAGCTGTCTGAAGCACAACAAAAAGTTGAACAATTGGAACAACAATTATCAACACAACAACAATTAAATAATCAATTGAATAAGCAGTGGCTTGAAGAAAAACAGAGAATAGACTCAAGCGCAATTCAAAAGCAGAAAGAATTATCAGAAGCATTGGAAAAATTAAAGACGATGAATGAACTAATGGCGAAAACGAAAGATGAGAAAATCGCTCAGCTATCACTTCAAATAGAGAAGTTCAAGAGTCTTCCACAATCTTTCGATTTTAGAACAGAAGCGCTACAGATTAATAAGGCATTGGTGACACAGTTAAGACTGTTATGCCATAATATTTCTCAGGTTGAGCCCCTTTGTGATATAACGACATCAATAATCGATAAATCAGCTGATGCTAGACAGGATTTGGAGCAGGTCGACGAGACCCTGAGAAATTTTCTTGCTTGGCAAGACACCAGTGAGGGACATGCAGCAAATTTGCCCAAAATCCTAGAATCACACAAGGAAATCCTATTCTTAGAATGGCAGTCTCAGTTGATGAAGGCAGAGAGAGAAGTTTCTAGATGTAGATTATCTACAAGTAACTTAATTGAATTAATCAATAACACTCTCTATCTGTCTAATATGATTTCACAATGTACCCCGGGTAAATTGCTATCAACTAAGACATTGGAACAAGCATGCAACCATGAGTTGGAGAAGAATGGAAGGTTAATCGCAGGCATCCAAAGTTTAACTTAGGACACCTATTGGTTGTTCTTGGTAAAACCATACAGCCAGAGAGCCGCCCTCAAGTGTCTAACCGATGCGATCGGTTGTATCATTCCCGAGATACATGATGCCACATACTCGGCTCAGCTCCATTCTCGTCTCAGCCGCCCTCCAGAATTGGAACCGATGCTTGCAATCTGCCAACTCAGATCAAAGGGAGAACAACCGAAGTAATGAATCATGCTACCGACTACCAACAAACCTGCTGTGGAGAAGATATTCAAGATCTAGTTGTACCAATTAAATAACATTTTATTTTTGTAGTTAGTTAGTTTAATTAGTATTTATAGACCCTTTCATGCATTTAGAAAGGGTCCTCAATTTTTATATAAGACTAAAACCTAGAAGTTGCACTATTGTACTTCCGGTATATTTTTTTATAAAGACTGGGCCATTATTCCAAATTTTAACGAAGAAGCTTTTATTTTGATGTGCATTATTGCTTTGATATGAAAGTATCTCTGAGTTGAAAAGAAGGAATTCGAATTGCGATTGATATCGGGAATGATTTATAGCACATATGGTAGTACTATCTATGAACTAGTTTCATTCTTTTATGTGAATCGTTATTTGATTACTCTTGCTATCATTGAATATATGTATGTGTTTTCAACAACATTCCTTGTATTTTTCACTATTGGATGTTTAGGGGATGTTATTCTTTTAGTCATATATGTATCAGTGATATATAAAGGATAAGTGTAACAATGTTTTATTGATTACTTTGTTCAACTATTTGAACAAAGTAATTATTATATGAATGAATGTCTTTGTTTATCAAATAGAGTCATCTATTTGCTTATTTGTGAATAAAGATTATCAAACGTTGCACTTAGAAATAGAAATTTCCCGGGATAGAATAGTTATTCGTTTTTTTACTTTTTAGATTAAATCATTCATCCATTACCATTTTATTAGAAAACAACTCATTTACCCATCCCCTTTTTATTCATCATTGGGAAACTGGTCCCATCATTTCCAGTCGGAGCCACCACACCAAACGGAAAAGGAGTTGCATTAAGGTTCGGACCGGGTGGTTTTCCCCAATGTTGTTGCAACATTTTTCGAGGCATCAACATTTTTGGCGCTAGAAGGAGGGTATGAACTATGAATGGTGAGTAAATCAAAACCTATAGACCATTCTGAGAGTAAATCTCCCTCCACCTCACCTCGAACCTCCCGTTTGCAGTCTGGGACACCAGTATTCAAACGAGAAGAAGAGGAATCAACGACCACTGCTCAATCCCATCATACTCCAGAACGATTAAGTCCCAAGTCTCCTGAAGTTCAGTCTCTCATCTAGAAACTTCAAGGCTTTTCGATAGCACCACAGAAATATGAAGTATCTCAAGGCAGTGAGACTTCACAATTCAATCTACCTCACCCTCTCACCAAAATTCAAAGTGGAAAGCTCGGTATTGAACCTACTGAGTTGCCTTTACCGAAAAGGAAAAAGGCTAAAAAGAACACTAAAGGATCTGACAGTGATACCTTTTCTTCATCATCCTCCATTTCATCCTCTCCAGTGCGAAGTCAAACATCCACTCCCCCATTACATATTGTTGTTCAACAGGGATCACCAACTTCAACATCCCAACCTATTCAATCTCCAATACCAACTCCTCCTCAAACAGCTGGAATTTCATCGGCAATTGTTATTAGTTCTACAATGGCTCAGAATCCATGGAATAGTCCTGGTGCGGTCGCTATGCCTGCACCATTACATCCATTATCTGATTATCCTGAGAAATGGTTGCCGAAATTTAATCCGGATGCTGGAACATTAGCCGAAGAACATATTAACAATTTCATGTTATCAGTTAATGTAAAAGGAGTAACAGAAGAAGATGTTGTCGTTAGGCTTTTCCCCTATACTTTACAAGGATCAGCTGGGTCTTGGTATTTTTCCCTACCCTCTGGATCCATTACCAGCTGGAACATTTTTCAAGAGCAATTTCTCACTAAATATGGCGATGATAGATCTTTAGCAACATTAATTAATGATCTTTCGAATATTAGGATAAAATCTAGAGAACCTATCAAGGAATTCAACTCCCGTTTCAATAAACTCTTGAATAAGATTCCAACCGACTCCAAGCCAAGTGAGCAAATCAGAAGTGAGTGGTATATAACAGCCCTACCTTCAAATATAGTCATTTTTGTAGATAGAGCTGCAAAACCAACCTTAGCTGAAAACATGAAAGAAGCGCTTGCTGTAGAGAAACACATTATTGCTTTAGAAAAGAAAGATGCTCTTGAAGATAGGAAATCCAAAAAATTTTCTTTTAAAGATGATTCAAAGAAGAAAACCCCTAAAGATCCATATGATATGGAGGGTCTACAAAAGGTCCTCAAAACAATGTCAAATGAAATGGTTGAAATCAAAAAACAAGTAGCAAAAACTTCAACAAATAAGCCATTTAGAATTTGTAAGAAACCCAAGTCAAAACCACCAAATGTTATATCTAATGCAGACTCAAATCCTAAACAAGAAGACGAAGATGAAACAGTTTTACCATCCGACGAACTCGAAGAAGAGGAAGTTGTCGAATGCCATGGAATGTGGGACTTCATTTTACCCAACTCCGATACAGAAAATGAATAAGAAGCTTTCCCTGTGACTACCAGGAGTAAAGGCACTCCTGAACCTGTTCAGTCAATTTCAAAGAAAAGGAGTGCAGGTACAGATACTACAAAGGAAAAGGTACTCACAAAGAAATCGGTGGTAACAACACCCCAAAATCAACCATCATCCTCAAATATACCTTCAACATCTAAGACGTTGGTAGTTTCAGATTCAATGGATTACAATATTATTGATGATATGAAGAAGACAAAGGCAAACATTACTATGTTTGAACTTAGAAAACTCAAACATAACCAGAAATTGCTTCTTAAGGAACTAAATGCAGTACCTTCTTCACCTCTTCCTAGTGTTGTGATCTCTAAAGCTGCTAATGATTTAGGTCAACCGCCTTCTGGTAGAATTGAAGCTACTGATACAATTTTAATCGAAGACAGATCAAATTCCCATA
This sequence comes from Pinus taeda, assembly GCA_000404065.3. NCBI lineage: Eukaryota > Viridiplantae > Streptophyta > Pinopsida > Pinales > Pinaceae > Pinus > Pinus taeda. The sequence continues at coordinate 21,536 of APFE031724308.1, forward strand.
CTCCCCCTTTCCTCTTGAGCTATGAGATCTATAATTGAAATCTACACAACTGTTTGATTGACTCAGGGGCATCCTCTAATATAATGCCAACTTCAGTTTGTTCTAAACTGAACATTGAACCCCAAAAGTCTGCGATTCATATTGTACAGTTGGATAGAACCAAGGTCCAGGTTTTAGGGGAAATCAACTCTGTAACTATCAGGTTATCAGCTGATCCACGAGTGGTTCAGAGAATTGATATTTTAATTGCCGATATACCTGAATTTTATGGTTTAATCTTGAGTAGGGATTGGTTTGAGAAAATCCACGGTTATATTTCTACCGATTGGTCCCATATGTGGCTACCCTATAAAGGAAAGCCAAATCAAATCAAAATCGATCGGGAGAAACATATGACCCATACTGTCATTGAATTTGAATAGGAGAATCAACCAATAGCATTTGATAATAATATTTTGGGGAATTACTCTTCCGAATCATTCTTTGGAAATTACACTGCCCAACCATCTCCTTTCTCAGTGAATAATTTCACATCCCAAATCGAATTTTTTTCACAAACCGATAGATCAAGATGTGTCGATATTACTCAGAAAACTGTAAATAAAATTGTTGATAATTCTTTATTTTGGTCACTATACTTTGATAGATCTAAATCCAGTGAAGGTGCAGGAGCAGGGTGTATTTTAGTTAGCCCTGAAGGAGAAAAAACTATGTTGTCATGTAGATTGGAATTTGAATGCACAAATAATACAACTGAGTATGAGGCCTTAGTTCAAGGACTATATAAAGCTATTGGTCTTAAAGTTCAATATTTGAAAGTGTTCGGTGATTCAGAGATTGTCATAAAAACAAGTTAGAAATACAATTCACTGTCTTTCTAGTCACCTCAAACACTATCAGTCTTTGGTCCAGGAACTTATATCTCAATTTTTAGCATTCAATATTTCTCCTATCCCTATATCCCAGAATGCAGCGGCAGACTTGCTAGCTAATGTTGCTTCTAAACTCCTACCTTCCGAAGATTACAGCCCAGACAAATTTTCAGTAGAATTAATTTTTAAACCATCAATTCCTGACAATGTCACCAATTGGCGAGTGTACAATCATGACGAAGACATTTTAAATTTCTTAACTTCCGACAAGTCCTACAATGATCAAATCATTGATGAAAGTGATCATGACCTTCAAATGAAGGAAAAGCAGGAAGAAAACTCAATACCGAAACCAGTGGTTAAGCTTGAGGATCTCTATGATATTGAAGACAGGTTTAAACAGGTGACCAATTCAAAGCTCCAAAGTTCCACTTTAAGATTTGAATTAATAAACCTAGGTACTGAGGAAAACCCTCAAAACATCAATTTGGGATTAGGACTTTCTTTGGAAGAAAGAATATCATTCATTAGGTTATTACGAAAAAATAAACATGTCTTCGCTTGGAAATATGATGATTTAAAAACATACGATGCATCAATCATTCAACATACTATTCCAATGCTTTCTGAACAAAAGCCAATCCAACAGAAATTAAGGAAAATCCATCCTAACTTAGAGATTTAAATAAAATCTGAACTAAATAAACTCTTGAAGGCTAAGATCATTTTTCCTGTCCGACATTCAAACTGGGTCTCCAATATGGTGCCTGTTAGAAATAAAAATGGCGACATCAGTATTTGCATAGATTTCATAAATCTTAATAAAGCAAGCCAAAAAGATAATTTCCCATTACCTACCATGGAGCAGATACTCCATTCAGTAGACGGTTCTGAGTTAATGTCCTTTTTAGATGTTTTTTCAGGATATAACCAGATTTTGGTCCATCCTGATGACATGCTTAAAACTACCTTCAGAACTAAATGGGGAACTTATGCTTACCAAAAAATGACTTTTGGACTTATCAATGCAGGAGCTACATTCCAAAGAGGAATGGATATAGCATTCAAAGGATTGATCAATAAAACAGTAGTTGTCTGTTTAGATGATATTACTGTATTTTCCAAGAAAAGGTCTAATCATTTACATGATTTAAATCAAATCTTTGAACGCTGCAGAAGGTATGGTATCTTGCTCAATCCCAAAAAGTCCTTCTTTGCTCTTAATCAAGGAAAACTCTTGGGCTTCATTGTTTCCAAAGATGGCATTTATATTGATCTAGATAGAATTAAAGAGATTTCTGATATTCCATTCCCTCATAACAAAAAATCCATGCAGTCATTTTTGGGTCAAATTAACTTTGTTAAAAGATTTGTTCCAGATTTTTCCCAGATTATTTTACTATTGCAAACAATGATTAAGAAAAATTCGGTGTTTAGATGGGGATTTGCAGAAAAGGAGGCGTTTGATTCTATCAAACAATCAATAATTAATGCCCCTGCTTTAAGCACCCCCAATTTTTCAAATCATTTCATACTGTATATTCTCGCATCCACCTCGTCTTATGTAGCAGTGCTGACTCAGATTAATGACCAAAACTTGGAGGCACCAATATCATTTTATAGTTCGAATCTTCAAGGTGCCGAAATTAATTATTCATAAGTTGAAAAGCAAGCCTTTGCTGTGTACAAAGCTGTCAAACACTACAGGCCTTTCCTTTTAAAGCTCATACAAAAGTTATAGTTCCTTTCTCAGCAGTAAGACAATTACTAATTCAAAGGGAATTAGGAGAAAAAAGGGCAAATTGGGTCACAGCATTACAAGAACATGACTTGGAAATCAAGCCAGCAAAGATTGTCAGAGGCCAAGGTTTTTGCAGGTTATTAGCAGGAGCATCCAATATTCAAGAATCTGAAGGTACAAAACACACTGAAGAAATCAATCAGATAAGTATCACTGATCCTGAATCACAATATGCAGATTTGATCTTCTATTTAAAAAATGGATACACACCTTCTAATCTTTCCTATAAAAACAAACGTGCCATTAGATTAGAAGCAAAAAACTTCATAATTGTAGATGATGTACTTTTTAGGCGGAATTATGATTCAATTTTATTAAGATGCCTAAAAAAACCTGAAGCAATTTTTTTTTTGCAGGAGCTACATGATGGACCAGTAGGAGGACATTTTGGAGCTGATACAATAGCCCACAAAATCATTCATGCTGGATATTATTGGCCCACCCTATTAAGAGATACTCACAAATACGTAAGGAAATGCCGAAGTTGTCAAATCTCCAGTGGAAGACAAAGAAAACCAGCTTTCCCTTTACAACCAGTCAACATTGAACAACCTTTCGAGCAATGGGGATTGGATATCATTAGGGAAATCACTCCACAGTCATCCAATCAACATAAGTATATCCTTACTGCTACTGATGACTTTACTAAGTGGGTTGAAGCAATTCCTCTGAAGACAACAAACTCTGAAGTAATTATAGAGTTTATAGATCAATTCATCATTACCAGGTTTGGTGTCCCAAACGCTCTTGTTTTCGATAATGCATCTTATTTCTCTGGAAATTGTATGTTTGAGTTCGCAATTAAAAGAGGGTTTAAATTGAAATATTCTGCGAATTACTATCCCCAAGGTAATGGTTTAGCAGAATCCACCAATAAAAATCTTGTCAAAATCATTAAGCGAACTATTGAGCAGAATCATAAAAACTGGCATAAATCTTTGATATTTGCACTATGGGCTGGCAGAATAACATAGAAGGCTGCCATAGGTACTTCCCCATTTAACCTTGTATATGGGAAAGAAGCAGTCCTGCCAACCAATTTATTGCTTCCATCTCTAGCCCTAGTGCAGTTTATTGAAGAAAGTCCCCCATCTTCTATTCAACTAAGACATGATCAAATCTTAAAATTAGAAGAAGAAAGGGAAAAGGCCAAAATTATACATGCAAAACATCAGCAAATTATCAAGTCATATTTTGATTCAACTTCATCCAGTTCAAAACAATTACAAGTCGGTGATCTAGTTCTGAAATGGGACAAAGCCCATGAAGATAAAGGAAAACACACTAAGTTCCAGAAAATGTGGTTCGGACCATTTCAAATCAATGAGAAGATAGGCCATTCTACTTTCATATTGCAAGATCTATCAGGTAAGAGAGATTCTCTTCCTGTTAATGGCCTTATCTTGAAAAAATTATTCAATTGAGGAGGTAACCCCTTCTCCTTTTGTAAATATTCATTTTTCAGCAAAAATTGTGTTCATAGTTTTTAGGATTATTAGGAAATAAAGTTGTAAGATATCTTCCATTGGCCTTTGCTATATTGAAAAAGTTGCTCAAAAGAAATAGTTTTGATATTTACTTTTTAAATGGAAACCTTAAACAAAAGGAAAATTTCTAGGAAATTAGGTATATTTAGATTCTAAAACCCCATTTTATTTTTGTGAAATCTTCTCGAGATTTAGAAGTACTGTAAATCGTTTTAATGTTTTCAAATGGCCAAAAAACAGTTATCAATATAAAAACAGAAACTGATTCAATCTTAGCATCTTCAACTCTTACCCTGTCATCCATGATCTCTTAAGGAGAAAATTGTCCATCCCATTCATCAAAGTTTATGATTACTCAGAGTGTAATTCTAAAATATATTTGATATAAAAGATAAGGGGTCTTATTACAAGCCTGCTTACCATGATCATTGGGGGATAGTTCAACTGACATTACCAATACTGCATACCAAAATAGGATAATGGCTTATAATTATAAGACAAGGGGTCTAATCATGAGCCAGCTTGTTCAGTTAGATTACAACCAGTGAATGGCATTATCAAACAGCTAGCCACCAAACCCGGACAATGGTTTTTTATCTTACAAAATAATAAAAAAGAAAAAGAAATACAAAATATGAAAGCATATTTTTGGATTCATTCTTTTAATTATACTCTGAAATGGATGGGATAATGGACGATCAAGTGGTTAAAAGGTATCCCTGTCGAGACTATGAACGTTTGTTGGCAGCAATGGCTCTACCTATGACAAAGGAGTCATTAAGTTGGAAAGGTTTTTTGTTTTATCATTATCAACCGATAAAGGCTCATTTAAAACTTAGAATATATTTAATTTTAACCAGAGAAGAAACTAGCAAAAAATAGCTATTATTATATTTAGAATTTATGTATACCTATTTATATTAGAATTCTCCTCTTAGATAAGATTTCTGTATAAAGAAAGTTTAAGTATTCCAACATTTTTCAGAGATAACTGTTTCTCCCAGCGAATCGCCAATTGTTGTGATGTACAACAACCCCCCATTTCATAAATTTTTTCTTTTTAACTATAATATGAAATGGGTCCCTTTTATAGATGTGTGAAAAAAATTGGTATCAACTCATCCTTCATCAAAAGGTCCAAAAGAAACAATACATTATAAACCTTTTGAACAAATATAAATCGGTCTTATGAAATAAATATATAATTCTTTATTATTGCAATAAAGCGATCGCAAGATCGCATATCGCAACAACAAGGGATGCATAACCCAAAGACCCATTGGTTTACCCCGATTCGAAAAGTGAATAACTATCGGATATAGGGAAAGGCAAGCAAGTGTAACAAAAGGTCCTCTCACTTTTCTCCGATGCGATATCGCTATCGGCAATTGGGGAATGTAGCGCACACACGTTAAAGACACCTTTTAAAAACTCCCGATGCGATAAGGTGTATCGCCATCGGGGATCGGGGATTTTGCAATGACACAAATATTATTACCCAAGCATTTCTCCGATTCTGATTGCGATAAAGCTAAGCACAAATTTCAAAATAGATTGAAAAGCCTTGCATATATTATTTTAGATTATTATTAAAAGCCTTCCCGTTCCCGATAGCGATTCACTTGTGATTATCCGCCAGAAAATCAAACCACTCTTGAATGAATTATTCGGCGTATAAACGATATGATGGGTATTTAAAATGATTGACAGGTTAAAGTGGCCAATTAATGGAGCAGTTATGCCGAGATCTCTCCTGAGATTGTATCCGCGGCAGTATTATTTTAATCCTTCATTATTCGTTAATTGATATAATTCTTGCATATTGGCTCGCACCACCTATTCTCTGCATTACGTTCATTTGATTCCCTGCGCAGAGCTCCGCCGAAGCAACAAATTCAAGCCAAATGGGGAAGAAATCCAAGAGGTTTGCAGCAGCATCAGCTCCCGCAGTAACAGGGCAATCTACCGTTGATCTAGGACCAAGCAAGAAAGGATTGATTTCAGACACTACCTGTCTTGGCCTTGGCAACGCAGGCTGGCAAAGAATTTATAATCTAATTGAAGCTGAAGAGCCTGAAACGGTATCGGTGCAAGCTGCTGCAGATTCAACTAGAAAGTCAGAGGCTTCCCTAAAGGACTTAGCTGACTCATATCTACACTGAATAGCAGCTCGAGAGAAAATTCTTCCATATACAGATGTAGTGCGATGGGCAGTAGAGGAAATCCCTGTTATGAATAGAACATTCTGCACAGTCGACGGGAGAGTCTTTGGCTCATTCCAACCTGATGATTTAATAAAAATGTACCACTTGCCTGAACCACAAAAGAAATACAATAAAGCATTTCTGGAGAAGTTCACAAGTGAGAATGAAACTGAATCAGCCCCTATTCGAGAATGGAGACAGAACCCTGCAAGGCACAAACACGAATCTTTGAGTAAGTACTCTGTCGATTCATTATGTTCTCCTTACTGTTACGCCGGGGCAATGATGTGTAGGATTTGGGGATTACATGATTCCGCAAAATTCACGATTGAAATGGTTCCTCTAATGGAAGCGGCTATTAATAGTGAGATAATGGATTGGGGAAATATATTATCAAATAAGTTAGCGATTGCTATTCTTGAGTTTAGAAATAAAACTCGCGTTACTGATAGGTCTATTCCTCCGTTTTATTTTAGTGCCTATATTTTAGATACTCTTTGTTTCAACTTTGAATTTCCTGTGCTGGGGTGGAGATAGACTCCACAAGACCCCATGCCGATTCACATTTATCACCAGAAGCTGTGGAAAGCACACTATAAGGACCACCTATATCAAATTTGTAATGGTTTTATGTTGCCCATTTACCGTGCCATTTTTTACAAGCTTGCCCCGAAGATTTCTTCACAAGCAGAGATTGACCTAACCGCTCTAGGAAACTGGTTCAGGGAGGATAAATTCACATACATATGGGTTTTTGGTAGCCTCGCCAGGCCTCATATCCTTCCTCTGTACATACCCGACAAGCTGTTGGCTTGAGAATTAGCCTATCAGATTATGTCCGCAGGAGCAACCAAGACTCTGAGGACTTCAAAAAAGTAGGTTTGGCCTCCTTTTCCTCTAAGATGCGGTGTTTATACTTTGCACGACTATAAGCATGCAAAGAAGGAAGCAGAGAAAATTAATATGCTAAACCTTGCTACCATTCCTAATAGGCGATTTGACCCAAGGAAAGTCATCTACAATGTGCTTAAGCAGGCCAAACTCACAAAGTTTGATCATAAGGAAGATGAATTTGATGACTTATTTTCTTCGACAGAGTCATTATTCCAGGTCCAAGCACTAGCTAAAATGAGATATAATGATGAAGGGCTAGTAGAATTCAATAAACTTAGAGAACAGAGGTTGCAAACTCTGCCTCTGGATTTACTAGCTACTGCCCCGACAACACAATCAAGCGAGCCTGAATAGCGACTCATCGACAAACCTCCTGCTGCATCAGAGATTCTCAAGACAGATAAAGAGAAAGAGCAGGAGGAAGTACAGAAGAAAGAGCAGGAGAAAATACAGAAGGAAGAGCAGAAAAAGGAGCAAGATAAGGGCAGCGAAAATGTCAATATGGATACCCAGATTGATCCAAAACTACTCCAAGAATGGCAGCAATTTGACTCCATCATAAGCAATCTGGAAGGTCCAAAAAGTGTCGATACATCCAAAGCAACAGATACACAAGATACAATGTCAACAAAGGTTTCGAATGAAGGAACCAGTGGCCTACCCCCTAGTACAGACTTAGAAATAATTCCAAAAGATCCCTCGGATCAAATCATTTTGCAGGTGGAGGACATACCTCCATTAGATGTCTTTTACAGCCAAAAACACAGGGCTGTAGTGAAACGACAACGGAAAAGGAGAAGGCTTGATCAACCTTCCCTGTTTCCAGAACAAACAGAGACAACCAATGTAGTTTGGAAAAAGGAGTTTGATCCTTCCGATGACCTAACAAAGCTTTCCCAGTATGCCGGAGCTTATTTGACAGCCACCATGGACAAGGCATCGGAAGTGAATAATCTACTAAAAAAAAAGACCAGGCAATTATTTTGTTGCAAACACAGCTGTCTGAAGCACAACAGAAAGTTGAACAATTGGAACAGCAATTATCAACACAGCAACAATTAAATAATCATTTGAATAAGCAATTGCTTGAAGAAAAACAGAGAATAGACTCAAGCGCAATTCAAAAGTAGAAAGAATTATCAGAAGCATTGGCAAAATTAAAGACGATGAATGAACTAATGGCGAAAACGAAAGATGAGAAAATCGCTCAGCTATCACTTCAAATAGAGAAGTTCAAGAGTCTTCCACAACCTGCCAATTTTAGAACAGAAGCGCTACAGATTAATAAGGCATTGGTGACACAGTTAAGACTGTTATGCCATAATATTTCTCAGGTTGAGCCCCTTTGTGATATAACGGCATCAATAATCGATAAATCAGTTGATGCTAGACAGGATTTCAAGCAGGTCGACGAGACCCTGACAAATTTTCTTGCTTGGCAAGACACCAGTGAGGGACAGGCAGCAAATTTACCCAAAATCCTAGAATCACACAAGGAAATCCTATTCTTAGAATGGCAGTCTCAGTTGATGAAGGCAGAGAGAGAAGTTTCTAGATGTAGATTATCTACAAGTAACTTAATTGAATTAATCAATAACACTCTCTATCTGTCTAATATGATTTCACAATGTACCCCAGGTAAATTACTATCAGCTAAGACATTGGAGCAAGCATGCAACCAGGAGTTGGAGAAGAATGGAAGGTTAATCGCAGGCATCCAAAGTTTAACTTGGGACACCTGTTGGTTGTTCTTAGTAAAACCATACAGCCAGAGAGCCGCCCTCAAGTGTCTAACCGATGCGATCGGTTGTATCATTCCCGAGATACATGATGCCACATACTCGGCTCAGCTCCATTCTCGTCTCAGCCGCCCTCCAGAATTGGAACCGATGCTTGCAATCTGCCAACTCAGATCAAAGGGAGAACAGCCGAAGTAATGAATCATGCTGCCAACTACCAACAAACCTGCTGTGGAGAAGATATTCAAGATCCAGTTGTACCAATTAAATAGCATTTTATTTTTGTAGTTAGTTAGTTTAATTAGTATTTATAGACCCTTTCATGCATTTAGAAAGGGTCCTCAGTTTTTGTATAAGACTCAAACCTGGAAGTTACACTATTGTACTTCCGGTATATTTTTTATAAAGACTGGGCCATTATTCCTAATTTTAACGAAGAAGCTTTTATGTGGATGTGCACTATTGCCTTGATATGAAAGTATCTCTGAGTTGAAAAGAAGGAATTCGAATTGTGATTGATATCAGGAATGATTTACAGCACATATGGTACTACTATCTATGACCTAATTTCATTCTTTTATGTGAATCGTTATTTGATTACTCTTGCTATCACTGAATATATGTATGTGTTTTCAACAACATTCCTTGTATTTTTCACTATTGGATGTTTAAGGGATGTTATTCTTTAGTCATATATGTATCAGTGATATATAAAGGATAAGTGTAACAATGTTTTATTGATTACTTTGTTCAACTATTTGAACAAAGTAATTATTATATGAATGAATGTCTTTGTTTATCAAATAGAGTCATCTATATGCTTATTTGTGAATAAAGATTATCAAACGTTGCACTTAGAAATAGAAATTTCCCGGGATAGAATAGTTATTCATATTTTTACTTCTTAGATTAAATCATTCATCCATTACCATTTTATTAGAAAACCACTCATTTACCCATCACCTTTTTATTCATCGTTGGGAAACTGGTCCCATCATTTCCAGTCGGAGCCACCACACCAAGCGGAAAAGGAGCTGCATTAAGGTCCGAACTAGGTGGTTTTCCCCGATGTTGTTGCAGCGATTTTCGAGGCATCAACAGGACCCAAAAAACTACTAAAAATAGTAAACTATGCTACAATTAGGGAAACTGAAAAACTGAAAGAAACAATGATGGGGGTCCAAGTGGAATAGGCAAGTGGCCACCAATATCCACCTGGATCATGTACTTTAGGTAACAATGTTATTCAAGAGACAATAAGCTTGAAATTGACAAGTACAACTTTCAAGAAACATAATGACCTCACAAATAACCGATTGAAAGAAAATGTAAGATGAACGCATGATCTATCTATGTGAGATACATGATCTTGATTAATTTTAATTATATGCCTAAACTATGGTGAATGCCTTCTCCTCAATTGTCGAAACTTGTCTTTGAACAAGGTTGTTGGGGGAAGTGTTGAGGAAGGAGGATAAGGCCTCATTAACAGTACCTACCTAGGGCTTCTAGTAACCAAGTGCCTCTGTTCCTACAAGGGACTCTGCCACAAGAGAACTGCAAGGTCAGTTGTTTTATTTGTTGTTTAAGGGTCAAGCTTCTTAAATTGAATAAGGGAGAAGGTTGTCCTAAACTTTCTATCAACCAAGCTTATGCTTGGAGGTAAATTTTAAAGATGCAAGTCTAGATCTAAGATGTAAACGTAACTGCTTCAATGAGATTCAATTGTAATAAGATGCTTCAATAAAGGAAATGTCAATCCACTTATAATCAAGGTTTATGATAATCACTTAAAGCACAAGATTATTAGCTTACAACAATGATTCAATGAAGCAAATTTAAGATTACTCAATGAAACAATAGAAATGACAATTAGATCCAAATGTTAAAAACAATAGATCAAATGCCTTTTGTTAATAGTGCTCCTTAAGATGTTCTTCACTTATATTATATTATAGCAGTTGAGACAAGTGAGAATTATATGATGAAAGCACAAGCAAATGATGGCATATGAGATTGCTAACAAGAAGATAATAGAAAGACTACTTTAAATCTAGAATGAAAATGAGTTGCTAACAAGAAGATAATAGAAAGACTACTTTAAATCTAGAATGAAAATGAGTTTAAGGCAAATGATTCCTCAAATTGCAAATAGATCAAATAACCAAATTAGTGACAAGAGAAATTAGAAGATGAAAAAGAAGAAATGCAATTCAAGAGATTAGATCTAAGTTATGATGAAAATGAAACCCCAACTAATCAAATGAGAGCAAGAAAAAAACTTTGTAATGCAAAAGGAAACTAAACTAAGAAAATAAGAGGTCCTCCCTTTTAAGTAAAGAGGGGGATACCATGGGACTGAATCCCAAGCTCCCTTTAAGAGCAAGATCACTTCTTATTATTAATATTAGAAAATAAAAAGAAACCCTTTAGACAATGAGAAGGGTTCTTCAAATGTTGAGGAGATTTACAAAAATGAATAGAACCTGACAAAAACAAATCTCTCCTCAAGCTCCAATGGATCAAAGAAGGAGTAACAAGCCAATGGATAATGAAACTTTGATAGAAAAATTCTCAAATGAATTTCTCTATGCCTCAAATATCCGACGACATTCATGAAAATAACTCTTAAAAGCTCATGGCCTTGCAAGGAGAAAGGCTAGAGATTTCAAATAAATTTTGTAAAATTTATGTGATGAATTTGCAAAAAAAAATTAAGGCTTTAACTCTTAATTTTTTTTAGTAAATCTCCAAGCAAATAAGGTTTATATTAGAGAAGGGTTTACGACCCTCCTTGAGTCCTTGGCTAGGAGAAGGATGCCTCCCAAATCCTGCGACTTTCTCCCAAAAAGAAACTCAAAAGACTAGCTTTCAAAGGCTGACCTCTAGCCAAAATATTTGATGAAGAAACCCTTCAAAAATAGTGATTTTCTCTGCAAAAAAACCAAGGGTTAGTCACTTGACACCAAATGCGAGATCATGCCCAAAAGGGCTTGCGGCTAGGCTAAGGATGCTTAATAAAATTCTACAAGAGACAAAACCAAAATTTTAAATTAAAATCTTTTTAAGAGGCTAGAGAGGCCTCTATGCTTGTGAAACTAAAGAGAGAGGGTTTGAAATCTAGACGACCCTCTCAAAATGATTTGTTGCACTCAAACCCTAGCTGTCTATGCTAGGTGAGGGTTTGGCTTTCAAGAAATCAATTTCCCTTTGATTTTGAGACAGATCCACCTGCAAAATAAAATCAAAAGGAAAACCCTTATCCTTCTCTTCAGATCTGCAAGGAAACAAAGAATAAAAAATCCAAGTCAATTATACAAGATGAGAAAAATTATATACAAGGGTTAAAAGAAAAGTATATACAAGATCTATTTACAAAGTTACAACAACTAGATCAAGGAATAAGAGTTCCTCGATTAGTAGATAATGGCCTCAATAATAAATCTATTCAATTAGAGCACAAATAGATAGAGAGAAACAAGTGAGATAAATAATTTTTAGTGAGCAATAGCTAAGAAACCCTATTAAATAATTCGTTAGATAAGTCTTTGAAACTAAACAATGTAGGCGCTTCAATTCCTATGTCTTGGGAGTTGGCTGGTCCAACCAAATTCTTCCCCTAATGCCCAAGATCTGAATCACAAATGATATCTACATACTTAAGATAAAATTGTTAGATCATGAAGGGGTTAGATAACACAATGAAACAAAAGATCTAGAGGTACCTGGTAGATTGGTTAAATTCAAAAATGGTTTTCTAACCTAAGAAATAATGCAAGATAACTATGCAAATAGTTAATCCACAATTGGCTAGTGAAATAAAAATTATTAAAACTAGGCCAGCATAGTATTAGGAACAATATTAAAAAATAATTTACCATAGAAAATAGAAGAGGAACACCACCATGAATTGACCCCAAAGACTTCTTTATTATTCCAGAAAAGTATTATAGACAAAAAATGTTAGGTCCCCGTAATATTAGTGTATTCCCTCATTGTTATTGTCAGTGTAGCCCCCTTATTGTTATTTTTCTGCTCAGGTAGTCCCCATATTTTATTATTGTGCCCAGAGAAGTCCACTATTGTTATTGTTGTGCCTTTACATTATTATTGTTATGTGGGCTTTGATTATATTGTGACCCCTTAGACTCCTATATATAGAAAAGAGATTTTGTCATTTGAATCATCCAAGAATTGTTCATTCGTGTAATGTAAAGGTGGTTTCTCCCTCTAAGAGTCTAATTTTGAAGTCATTGTTCTATCTATTCTTCTATTTTGTGAGTTGGTTGCATAACATTTGGTATCAGAGCTTTGGATTCTAGGGTTTCGCTTCTTCAAACATGTCACCTTGGAATTTTCTCTATAACTTTTTTTCTATGAGGCTTCAGAAGCTGAAATGTTTACCACATGGAGCCTAAATCTCAAAGAAATTCATGTAAAAAATTCAGATCTTTTTTCGCTATATTTTCAGAGATATGCTCTGAGGAAGTTAGGGTTTTTGAGGGCTCCAAAATTCTGTCTCAAACAAGTGACCTAGGAAAAATAATCATAACTTGTTTTATACAAGACTTCAGAAGCATAAATGTTTACCTTGCGGAGCCGTAATTTTAGAGAACTTTTTGTAAAAAATTCAGATCTTGGTTCACTATATTTTCGGAGATATGATCTGAGGAAGATAGGGTTTTTGCGGGCTCTAGAATCCTGTTTCAAACATGTGACCTAGGGAATATCATCATAACTTTCATTTCAAGCACTGGATTTGAATTTTGTAAGAAGAGACTGAAAGTGCATAGAGTGTAGTTTGTCATGTATGAATTTTAGAGCCGAAGGTTGAAAAAGAGACACATGGCATCCCATACAACTTCCCTCTACTAATGTAGTCCATAATCAGGTCATCGTGGGAGAGTTGACATAACTCTTTCTTGAAGAATCCATGCTCGATCAAATTTGTTGGGTTGGAAAGAAGACTCAAAGGGATACCACAAAATGAAATTCCAGACCTTGGAGATTTGAAATTAAAGAGATACAATAGATTCAATTTCGAGCTCCTACAAAGCGAAAAAAAAGTGTGTAGTTTTTTAAAATTTGCATAAGTTTAGTTTAAAAAAATAGTTTTAAGTGATTAAAAGGGAATAGTGAAGCATAATTATCATTAATTGATGCCCCAAATAAAGAAAATGGAAACACCTAGTAAGAAACCTAAAAGCTCTACCATGACACATGAAGAAGAGGAAGAAATGCAACATGATATATCAAAATTACGAGACCAAGTGCCACAAATTTTGCTCTCACAAAAAGTAATAAAAGCTAAGATGGGTGGTTTGAAGAATGCAATTGAAGCTAAGATAATAGTTTGAAGAATGGCATGGAAGCTAAGATCGATGGTATAGAAGAAAAACTAAAAGGCAACATGCAAGATTTGAAGAAAGGCATGGAAGGTTTGACAAAGTTGCTACACGAAAGGTTTCCTAATGGCGAAAAGGTAGTAGAGGAAACTCATGATGAGAATAAAAGAAATGTTAATCATGATTTCATAGAATATAACATTGGATTGAAGACCCACCATATTCCAAAGATTGATATGAGGAAGTTTCATGGAAAGGATCTCGTAACATGGATACTACAGATGGAGCAATATTTTGATCTCCATAATATCAAAAACACACAAAAGGTACATATTGCAACTTTATATTTAAAACCCAATCAGTTTGTATGGTATCAATGGCTTTGCTCTCGTAAAAAAATTTGTCACTTGGTTAATTTTTATGGAGGAAATGATAGCACATTATGAGGATGCAAAGAGAAACGCCTTTAGGCAATTAATAAATCTCAAACTAAAGGGTTCAATGGCAGAGCACATTAAGGACTTCCAAAAATTGAATATAAGGGTAAATTATATTCCAAAAGAGCATATGATTGATGTATTCATAGGGACTTTAAATAATAACATCCAGCATGAGGTTTTCCTTTGGGAACCCGATTCATTGGAGAAGGCATTGAAGTTGACAAGAAAAATTGAAAGCAAAATTATGGAAACAAGGAAGCCTACCACTCATAACTATAAATATGGAAGTGTTGTTGCTCCTAGCCTTCCACAACCTACAAGGTTGACACCACAAAAATTGGAAGAAAAAATAGCAAAAGGGATTTGTTACAATTGTGATAGAAAATACACTAACGGTCATAAGTGTGCCGAGAAGAAATTAATTTACATAGATTGGGAAGAGGAGGAAGAAAATGTACAAGAAACATCAAAAGAAGAGGATAGACACAAGGAACCAACCCCATAGAAAGAAGAAATGAATATGACCATATCTTGTAATGTATTGACATGAATTACCACTCCTCAAACTCTCGAGATAGAAGGACATATCAAGAAGAAAAAGGTAATAGTGTTGATTGATTTGGGTATTACCCATAATTTTATTCATTGTAAGATATCCAAGGAATTGCATTTCTTCCTATATCCAACACCAGAGTGTCAAGTGATGGTTGCAAATGGAGGAACCATAAATTTCTCTTAAAAGTTCCATAATATCAAGCTATCCATGGGATAATATGCATTGAATAGTCCAATGCTTTCCATTCCAATGGGTGGTTCTGATGTTGTAAGAGGAGTCCAATGGTTAGAATATTTGGGTATGATAGTTTTGATTTTCAAGAACTTATCTTGAATTTTTTTGTGGAAGGAAAGGAAGCTGAACAAAGGGGTATCATAGGGAAACCAAGAAATATAATCAGCTCTAATGGCATGACAAAGTTTCTAAAGAAAGAACAACGAGGCGTAATTGCACAATTATGTTCACTAGAGGCTCAAACATCAAAATCATCTATTTCTCCAGATCTCCAAAAAGTATTGGAAAATCATTCTAAGGTTCAAGTAGTGGAAGAGTCACATCAAGCATCAACAATAACTTCTCCAACTCTTAAAGTATAACCTCACTTTGGTGCATAATATAATGAAACAACAGGCAGATCAACATCGCAATGAGAGAAGTTTTTATGTAGGTGACTGGGTATTTTTATGGCTACAACCATACAAAAAAATGTCTCTCAAGCAAGCTAAGAAGGATAATAAATTATCACCAAAGTATTATGGTCCTTACAAGGTGTTGTAAAATATTGGTACTATGGCATACAAATTGGAGCTTCCTGCATCTTCTCGAGTGCACCTAGTTTTCCACGTTTCATGCTTAAATAAGGTTATAGATGACAAGCTCCTATCTCAAACAATATTTCTAGAACTTGACGAGGAAGGAAAAATCATATTGGAACATGAAGTAGTCACGGAAACAAGAACTCAACAACTACGAAAGCGATCAATTTCAGAGTATCTCATCAAGTGGAAGGACTTACCTGCTAAAGATTCCACATGGGAGGAGGAGAATTTTATACAGAAGCATCCATAACTACTCAAGTGTTGAGGACAACACTTTTTTGAAGGAGAGGGGCACGTTAGGTCCCTTTAATACTAATGTATTCCCTCATTGTTATTGTCAGCGTAGCCCCATTATTGTTAGCATTGTGGACATGTAGTCCCCATATTGTTATTATCGTGCAATATAGAAGTCCAATATTTTTTTTTGATAAAGTAAGAGTAGAACCTTCCATTAATCAAGAGCAAATACAAATTGTACAATAACAACACCAACTCTATGAACCACTCAACAGACAGCTGGGTTGACTAATCAAAACTGCATCAGGATTGTCGCCAAAATAATCGGTCCACTAGAGGGTACACATAAATCTTCCCCGTCTATCTAACCATCCTTAGAGTGTCGCTCTAGATAACCAGCGCTCACGAACCCTTAAGCTCTTGATGTCAAAACACTCTCTTATCACATAAACCTTCTGATCTCACTAGATTTCTATTATAATCCATTTATAATAGAAATACCCACAAACACTCAAAAACTTACCTTTTCACCCTTTTCCTCGGTCCATGCCGGACTTCAAAAAGAATTCACCTGTGTTAATAACTTCATCGGGTCTGCTCCATTGCTATCAACACATCCCTTAACAACATTCCATCGCACTTTCACTTAACATTCCTTCGATCGCTGATTAAACCGATCTCCACCATCCATTTCTTTCCGCGATCCAACGGTCAATATCTTTTCCCGTTCAATCAAACTACACGACACATCTCCCTCATTGATCTGCACTTAGTGGATTCGACGGTCCACATCAATTTCGGGCCGACAAACAGCACGGAGAAAACCCACCCGTAAAGCGGTTTAATGTTTTCCTATGCTGCTACGTGTCGCTCGGTTAGTGGAATCGAGTGACTGCCCTTCATTACCACTTACCATCCCTCCTTGACTTGAAATACCACTTCGCTGCGTTATAATAGAAATAATCTGCAAACACGTAAAAAATTACCTTTTTTCCCTTTTCCTCGGTCCTTTTTGGACTTCAAAAAGAATACCCCCATGTTAATTACTTCAACGGGTCCACTCCATCGCTACGGGCTCATCGCTTAACTACATTCCATCATGCCTTCACTTAACCTTCCTCCGATCGTTGATTAAACCGATCTCCACCATCCATTTCTATCCACGATCCAAAGGTCAATAACTTTTCCCGCTCAATCAAACTACACGACACTCCTCCGTCATTGATCTGCACTTAGTGGATCCAACGGTCCACAACGATTTCGGGTCGAAAAACAGCCCGGCAAAAACCCACCCGAAAAGCGGTTTTTTATTTTCCTCTACTGCTACGTGTCGCTCAGTAAGTGGAATCGAGCGACTACCCTTCAATACTACTTACCATCCCTCCTCCACCTGAAATACCTCTTTGCTGCATTATCATCTGCACTCTTTTACCTTGCGATGATTGTTGATCTGTTGCTTTATCAATCTATGGTTAGTTGCCTGCCAACCAGCCCACTATTTACATCTTGCGCTTGGTCCATTTTCCACTATTTTCATCAGTCCCTGACTACTGAAATTACATGTTCTGAGAGTACTCCCTGTCTAAGGTCACTTGTCTGTGACAATCATCACGCAAAGTCCCTGAGGGTGTCAATGCCCAAGTATATCTTTTATTACTTATTGAACAAACACTCCTTCATTAGCCAAGCGATCCACTAATCTGTTGGTTATTCTGCGTACATGAACAAATTGGAGTGTTCTTAGGGTTCTCAGGTGGGATTGTATACATTGATAGACCTGCAATAACCTCCAATGCTTTGACACTTTTTCTATTGCTATATCGTTGCATATCTTCTTCATCGAATTAATTATCAATTCAGAGTCTACTTCTACAATAGCATTGTGTAAATTTGACTCAATCAAGATTTCTAGGCATTTCTCTAAGGCCATGAGTTCCGCCATATTATTAGTGGCATTCCCCAAATGACTATGAAAGATGATTTGTATGTATCCCTTCTCATCTCATATGACTCCTCCATAACCAACCACTTGAGGGTTTCCTTTAGGGATCCATGTATATTGAATTTCAGAAAACTAGGTGGAGGAGGTTGCCAGAATTCCTTACCCATTGTTTTATAGCTTGCACTCTTGCTTATACCCTGGGGGATCGGCCACTAGAGACCCAATTGCAAAAGTATATGTGTATCCTGGTTTAGAGGAGGGTTTTCAGGGGTTTTCTTTAGACAAGTACTTAAAATTTCTTTGAGCTGTCTTATAATCTGAGCTATGATGCTCTGTGTTGAGCTAATTCTGTTCTTTAAAATCCTTTTATTGCGTTCTTTCCAGACATTCCAGATCAAAAAACCTGGAATCATAGTCCAGGCTTTGTTGATTGTTTCATTTTTTGAGAAATATTTCCTCCAATTCTTTAAAGTGCCAATAATGTTGAAAGCGTCCCTGTCAATTTGCCTGAAGATGCAAGCTACCCAATTCCACAAGGTAGAGGTGAATGGGCAAAGGTTGAGTAGGTGATTCATTGTTTCTTCTTGTAGACCACAGAATTGGCATCTAGATGGACCAACTAGCCCTCTTTTCTGAAGATTTTCCCAAGTCAGAGTCTTTTTATGATGCACCAACCACATGAACAGTTTAATTTTCATCCAGTGTGAGTTCTACCATAGGTCCTTCCATATCTTATCAGGGTTTGGAAAGTTAAGAACAATGGCAATTATTTTGGCTTCTTTGAGGTTGAAGTTGCCTTCATTGTTTCTTCCCCATCTTAGTTGGTCAGACAATGTAGATGTTAAAATATTTATTTGTTCCAAGATGACTGCAAGAGCTTCTGCTTGGGCCTTCAAAGGGGTTTCTTCACTGTATCCCAGGTTCTTCCATATTCTCCATTTATCCTCGTATATTGTTTGATCCCAAAAATCACTTACCTTGAGTAAACCTTTATTGTCAGTGTCATTCTTAAGATTGGCTAATTCTTCTCTACATAGGTTAGGTTCTTGTTGCCAGTTATCCTCTGAAAACCATGCTAGGTTTCCATCTCTGAACTCCCAGAAACTGTGCTTATGAACTATGGCTCTATTCTCCCAAGCACTATTCCAAATATGGGAGCCCTTGATGTGCTGAGACATCCGAAAATGATCCCTTTCTTGCCAATTGTTTGCATACTTCTGTTTCCATAGTTTGGCCCACGGGGTTGTCGACTCCTTTAGCCATCTCCACCAAAGATTTTCCCCCAAGACTTTGCTAAGGGTTTCAGGGTCATGAAGTCCCAGACCCCCATGATTCTTAGGTTTGTAGAGCTTATCCCAAGCTACCAAAGCCCATTTCTTTTTCTCTTCCCCTTTGCCCCAAAGAAAATCTATTTGAATATTCCTAACGAGTTGCAAAACTCCTTTAGGAGTAGGAAGAGCTGAAAACGTGAAGGTAGGAATAATTTGCAGGATAGCCTTTGTAAGCACTAGTCATCCTGCTAAATTCAAAGACCTACTTGTCTATTTCCTAATTTTATCCTGCAGTCTATTAAGCACTGGCTACCAAACTTCCTTGCTTAGAGGTTTATCAGTGAGAGGTATTCCTAGATATTTGGATCGTAAGTGATCTCTTTGAAAGTCGAGAATTCTGGTGAGGTTTCTATGAATAGCAATGTCAGTATTAAAAAAGAAATTTTTTGATTTGGTGAGGCTTACCTTTGTACCAGCGGCCATAGCAAAGTCATTCAGGATTTGTTTGAACGCTTTAGCTTCTTTGACCGTGGGTGTACCCTGCAGCATAGTGTCATCCACAAATTGTTTATGAGTCCAGGCATCCCCATTTGGGGTGAGTTTGAGACCCTGGATTATTCCTTCTATATTGGCGAATTTAATTGCTCTGCCTAATCCTTCCATCATGAGGATAAAGAGGAAAGGGGAGAGCAGATCTCCTTTTTGGAGGCCTCTCGAAGGCCTGAAGGTTCTGGATGGAGAGCCATTAAGCAGGATTGAAAAATTAGTTGTAGTAACAAGGGCCATTACCCATCTTATCCAGTTGTGGTCAAAGTTGTACGCTATCAGAACTTCCCTGATGTACGACCAGTTGAGCTTGTCATAAGCTTTTGCTAGGTCAAGCTGTACGATCATCCCCGCTTGCTTATTGCTCTTAAGAGAATAAACCACCTCGTGAGATTGAATGATGTTGTTTAGAATTTTCCTTCCTTCCACATAACCAGTTTGCTCCTCAGACACAAGCATTGGAAGTAAGGGCTTGAGTCTATTTGCTATAACCTTGGAAATAATTTTGTACACCACATTGCATAAAGCTATGGGTCTAAATTTGTCTGGTGTCAAAGCTTTTTCCTCCTTTGGAATAAACGCTATGAAAGAAGTATTAAGCGCCCTCAAAACGGTTTTGGATCTTCTCGAGTCCTCCACAACTTCAAGGATATCTTGTTTGACTATTTCCCAACATGCTTTGAAGAAGTCAACATTGAACCCATTCGGTCCTGGAGCTTTCCCATTTTGCATTTCTTTAATGACTTCAATAACTCTCTCTTCAGTCATTGGCCTGTTAAGATTGTGATTGTCTTCCCTGGTTACAAGCTTTGGAATGTATTTTGTTAAGTTGTTGATAAACTATGATCAGTCTACGAGAGGCTCCTCTGCTATGCTTTAGAAATGTTGTACCAGAGCAAATTCCATTTCTTTGTGGGTGCTGAGCTCTTTCCTTGAGTTTCTCTGATTTTTGAGATCTTGTTATGTGACCTATGATCCATGGTTGACTTTGTGAAAAAACTTTGTGTTTCTGTCCCCTTCTTTAAGCCATTGCACTCTTGATTTTTGCCTCCAGAAGATCTCCTCTTGTTAGCATCTATCTTCCCATTCCTGTTGAAGAGTATTAGCTTGCATTTTTCTTTGCTTGGTAATGCCATCTGTGATAAGGATCTAATTGATTCCTTGTAGTTTCTGTTCAACCTCTCTTTTAGCCTTGAAAATATTGCCAAACTCCTTTTTGTTCCATTCTTTAAGCCTAAGTTTGATGAGTTTCAATCTATGTTGTAGAAGGAACATATTAGTGCCTTGAACAAGCAAATCTTCCACCCACAATTTACCAATATTACTGATGAAGTCAGGGTGAGTAAGCCAGACATTTTTGAACCTGAAAGGTCTGTTCCTCGGAGTGCCTATAAAGGAAGATTCAAGTTGGATAGGGCAGTGATTTGAGCCTCCAAAGGGAAGGATTGATGCAGTTAAGTTAGGGCCAGTGAGAAGGAGGTCCTCCGAGATTATAAATCTATCTAGTTTAGAGGCAACTTGAGAAGCCCCTCCCCTCTTATTATTCCAAGTGAAAGTACCATTTATTGTCTCTGTGTCCACTAGCCTCATGTCATTTAGAAAGTTCTGAAAGGCAATGGAGTCTCTGCCTAGTGTTTTGGTCCCACCTTTTTTTTTTCTGTAAGATATCTGATCATATCAAAATCCCCTCCCAGAATCCAGGGCATAACAGGATGTCTCTCTCTCAACTTCTCCAGTGAGGTGAGAAGCGTGAGTTTGTCTTCAAGTTTTTGAGGTCCATAAACATTTGTGATCATATATATTTCCTTATCACCCAAAGGTTGGATCACCATTGAAAGGTAGTTCCTGGATGCTGATGCTTCAGCATCCAGGATTCCAAGTTTCTGGGGATTCTAGAGTGTGAGAATCCCACTTGCCGTGTTGTCTACTTTCACTTCTAGATACTCATACTTAATGAGCCATTTGATATGTATCTCTCTGATTTTATTTATTGAACATTTTGTTTCCTGGATAAACACCATGTCTGGTTTTTCTTTTTTTATTCTATCGCTAAGATTTCTTTGTTTCCTTTTACTTCCTAGACCCCTAATGTTCCAGTTGTGCGCTTCATTATGAAATATTTGTAAATGAGTAAATAGTAAGATATTTCATCTTACCTAAGTTAATCCTGAGTTTCCCACACTCTTTCAACAACTCATTCTATCTTTTCCTTCCTCTTTTCTTGCCTGGGTTCTTGGAAGAGAGTCCTGATGTTGCCTCCATCGTTTTAACCCCTCTATTTTCCTGGTTGTCATGGTTTCTTTTGACTCTAGAACCCTTTGCTTGAGATCTCCAAAGGAATAGATGTTGTACTTTGTCAAACTCCTCTTGTGGTAGAGAATCAACCCCTTTGGTGGTTCCCTGCTCCAAGAACTTTTCTAGATCGATATTCTCCCTCTCAAGAATCTCCTGTAGTTCATGGTCCTCTATTCCAACTTCACTTGGGGTCATCTCATGGTCCCTGCCAAGTTCCATGATGCTTGGCAGATCTTGCTATAGTTTGCTATTCTCAGGTACATCTTCCATGCTAGCATATTTTTCCTTCTTTGCAGGATTATCCTCCGATGCTTGGTTCATCATATTGTTCCCACCTCTTCTTCTAAAATATTGGAACTGTTATGACTTGGGTGTTTATGCTCGCTAGTTTTCCTTTGGTACTTTTTTCCTCCTTTCCCTTTGCCTTCCATCTTGGTAAAGCCTTCGGGGTCTTTTCCTTTGTTGGTTTTCATATTGTCCTCCAATTTATTTAAAGGGAAATCTCTGATGAGGTGCCTGTGTTCATGACATTTACGACATCTGAATGGGACATGTTCATAGTCCATCGCTTGCACCCATTCTTCATCATAAAATTCTAGAATGATTTCATCCGGAATTGCTCATGAAAGGTTCATTTCTACACATATGCGAGCAAAGGAAGTGTATTTTCCTCGCAGAGTTGCCTCTGATATTTAAAAAAAATGACCTAATTTGTTGCCTATGACCTTTAAGGATTTAGGCAACCAGTAATCTAAGGCAGGGAGTAGAGTCGTATCCATACTGGTACTGATGTGAATGTTTCTCGTTCTGGGACAAAATTCATCACCCATGGTCAAATGTAGAGGCTAGCTGCAGTAAAAAAGTATGGTCCTCCTTCGAAGACTTTGTCTTTGTCCTCTAGGTTTGTGAACACCACTGTGAAGAAACCCTTGGACCCAAGGTGGAGGGTTATTTCGCCCTTAGGTTTCCATTGGTTCCTTATCCAAACCTGCAAAGCCTTCTCTGTTGGCCATATCCCCATAAATTTACATATAACTGCGTATGTCGCCATGTGATCCCTATGCTCCTGTAGCGCCAGAGTATTTAAAACAACCTGGGGTTTAATGGCTAATTTGGGTTTGTAGAGTCCTATCACACTCCTGTGTTCAGCTCTCTGACTGCTGACTTATGTCCTTTTCTATCCTCTAACTTCCTCATGATTCTCTTCCTACTCATGAGAACTGATGTTTTCCGGCTTTTCTGTACTTGAACCTTTCTGTTTCTGCCTCCATTGGTTTTTTGAAGCGATTCAAACCCGCTTCCTTGCTTTTGTTTGCCACTACATGGCCGTAAGAGGGAGTAGAACTCCCCCCTCCTCACCCCTCCATGGCTACCAGCAATAATCCCCTATTGGTTCAAACCCTCGTTCTGCACTTTCCCCCGTAGTCATCGTTTCCTCGATCGTCCAATATAGAACTCTACTATTGTTATTGTTGTGCCCTTACATTATTATTGTTATGTCAGCTCTGATTATATTGTGACCCTTAGACTCCTACATATAGAAAGGAGGTTTTTTCATTTGAATCATCCAATAATTTTTCATTTGTGTAATGTAAAGGAGGTTGCCCCCTTGAAAAGGCTAATTTTGAAGTCGTTGATCTATCTCTTCTTCTATTTGGCGAACGAGTTGCATAACAAACAAATCTTGACTTAGAGCTAAGTTACAAATTTTATGATTGATACAATGAGGAGCAAAAGCTTCCTTATATAGAAAATGAGAGAGCTAAAACCCTCCAAGTGGAAAAAAAATGGCTAGCTTGACTTGATCCATGGCTAGATGCTTTCAACAAATTCGATCCCTTGATGTTGTTGCACATATCTTGAGGAAAAATATTTGTTGGCCTTGATGGATGAGCTAGATGGACCACCTTTGACTCTGGAGTGGATTTGGACCACTGTAATATCTTCAAATATATTTCCCTCAGAATTTTCTCATTCAAAATAACCACCTGGACCAAAAATTTCGATTTTCCTTGAGATTTTTTTTTGGCCCAACGAATTTCTTGTGGGATTTTTTTGCCTTGGAAATGAAACTTTTCTCATTTTTTGGTTTGATTCCTTTTTGGGAAAGTCATCATCAATTTTTAATTATTTTTCCACTTGGATATAATTATATTTTCTTTCATTTTAATTTTTTGACCAATTTCCAGCTAATTATTTTGCCCTTTTTTCCCAAAAAATAAAAATAATGACTCTAGAGGGGTTTAAACATATTTTCACACTCAAAGTGTATTTAGACTCTAGAAAGAAAGTTTAGGAGTTGAGGTGTAATTTTAAGTACTCATACCCCCTATAACTCTATAAACAACACTTTTTTACATCTTTACATCAAATATTACATAGAAATCCCATTCAGAAGGGGAAAATTGACAATTAAAAAATGACATCTAGACACAACCAAATTCTACGACACTTTAGACATGATCTAATATGATAATTTATATTGACTCTATATAATAGGACTCACCTAAGACTTCACCATCAAGCCCCACTCTAGCTTTGGAGTATAATTGGGAGAAAAACTCTACTAATTATTAAGCGTTGAAAAACAAAAATAATTTTCTAAGGAAAAAAAACTCCCTAGAGTGAAACTCTCTAGCAAAAATCTAGAATCAGTTTTACATAATGGCCCATAGGGTTGCAGAATTTAGATTACAATTGAAGACTAGAAGTTGCATGATGATGATGAAGTCTAATTTTTTTTTTCTAACTACTTTAAACTGTACTATGCTCATGGGGTAGTTGAGACTTGAGTGGTAAATAGGAAACTTATCACGGAGTCCGCTAACCTAATGTGGTTCCCATAGCTAAAGTGGGGAAAATTTAATAAGGGGACTTAATTTGCCTAAGGAAACATTATAAAAGTCTAAGGGGTCAAAAGGGGACATTCCCTATGCAAGTGAAAAGTCACTTTAATTTTATAAAGTGAAAATATTATAAAGTGACTATAAAAGTTAAAAGGGTAAAATCGCTGAAAAAGTGGCATAAGTTTATATAAGAGAAACAATAAGGAGATTCTCCTCCTTCGTGCAATTGATTTTTTTAGAAAAGATCTCTTGGAGAGAGTTTTGAAGGAGAAAATTAGGGTTTGGAAACCCTAACCGCCATAACTAATTTTAGTTTTGAAACTAGACACCCTAATTGGTTCAAGGAGTGGAATCACTCAGATTTCAATGTTGGAATTCAAAGGAGAAAAATATTCACAAAGAATTTGAGCTAGAAGAGGTGTTATTAGTTGAGTTGAAGACAAAATTGTGGGAGCCAAATATTCAAGCCTAGGTCTGAATCTAAGGCACTGTTGTTAGAAGAGCATATTCCTCTCTTTCTTCCATTCGAACCATCTGAGATAGAGGACGAGTTTGATGAATAAACATGAATAAGATCTAGCCATAGTAGCATGAGTTCCATACTTTTTGGAAGAGCGAGTTACTCATTCCCTGACTCGGTCGAAGTCTACATCTTTAAGGCAAAGTTTCCACTGTATTAGTTGAACTGAGTTTCCTTTATCAACCAGGACAAGTTCAGTGGGTACAAAAATCAATTTACTCTGAGTATGAGTATAGGGGTTCTGCCATATTACTTGCTCGACATTTATGCCTGAGATATACGAGTTCTCACTCTAAAATCTAAATCCTTAATATATATTCAGAAGTAGTTTGGCTCCATAGTTGAAGGGAACACTATGAGGGGACCATTCTAGCCTTGTTAAGTGGTTGTATTTCAGTTTTGGGATGTTCTGATGTGTTGTACATAGAAGAGAAAATTCTGAGTATATGTATATAGCTGAGGAGTTGATGCACTTCATCCAATTTTCCATTGTACCCAGGTTCTTCCGATCCAATTGTTTCCAATACATTTGCATAGTGAGTACAAAAAGGAGTTTTTCTATTTGTTTTATTTCTATGGAAAAAATCATATATCAGTCCGATGTAAAATTCCGAGCCTAGAATATATATGTTTGAACTCTTTATGGTTTTATTTTGGGTGCATGTCATTCTTTGTGTGTATTTTCTGAAGTTGAAATTGTGAGAAAACACCTAGAGCAGTGTATAATTAAACTGTTTGACAAAAGACATCAGTGAAATTTTTAAATAAAAATTCAAAAAATTGTTGAAACTTGAAAATAGATCGGAAGGGAATTTTACATCAACCCAATACACAAGAGTATTTTGCAAAATTGTTCTTTATTGCATAGCATAAAATGATCTCAGAGTCAACAACAATTACGAGAGGAGAGGTTAGCCTTTTATAAAACTTTTTCTGATAACTAGTTTGACTCCCTTTAGAAAATAATATTTACTAGTCATCTGCAAATTGGAGACCTATAATTTTATAATTAAATATTGCGTTAATTTTATGACTTTTTCCTTTAAGCGATCAAATTGACTTTTACAACCCAAGAAACTCAACATTCCACTCGCAAAGTATCTGGAAGTCAACATGATGACGAATAGTAGTCTTTAGTGCCCCAATGTTCTCCTTGACCTTTCTAACAACGGTCTCACCCTTTGACTTGACTTTTCCATACATGGTACCTCAAATTTGACCACATTTTTCTAGTTCTTCAATGCCTTGATGAATTTCCCAATTTTGCCACGTAAGTTTGCTATAATTTGGATTGATTGCATATGGGTCTTGCTTCATTTGACCAAATTATGGCCTGCATTGCCACATCATCATGTTGGATGTGTCCAGTAATGGTGGAAAGTATGGCCGAAGGCGGTCCACATTGAACACAGGGTGCAAGCCAAGGAATGGGGGAATGCTGAGCTCAAAATCATTGTCTCCCGCAACCTTGGTGATGGTGTATGGCCCATATCAAAGTGGGTGAATCTTGCGGTGGGGCCTGGTGAGGCGCTCCTTCTGCAAATGTAGCCAAACTTTGTCCACCACCTGGAACTTGTGTGGCACCTGATATTGATAATGTTGCTGCTTGTACTTAGCATTGGCTTTGTCCAATATGTCATGCACCCGTTGGCAGATGTGTTGAATGTGATCAATGAAGCTATTTACTTTGTCGGCTTCAGAGTGGACATGAGCCAAATCTGCCTAAGTCACTGCAAATGGTATGGCCACATCAATGGGACATAGTGGCTGGAATCCCAAGCCCACCTGAAAAGGGTTGTGGCAAGTCGAGATGTGGAGAGAACGATTACAGTTGTGTTGGACATAAGGGAGGCTCTCATCCCACATGCGTGATTGCTTTGAGTTTTCATGTGCAGAATGTGCACGATCATCCTATTGACGACCTCTGTCTGGCCATCAATTTAGGGATGGAAAGTTGTGGACTTAGTGAGCTTGGTGTCTAGCATCGACTAGAGACTGGATCAAAATGCACTGAGGAACTTTTTGTCCCGATCTGAGATGGTAGACTGTGGGATCCAAAAGTGTACCCACACTCATTCAAAGAATAATTTAGCAGTGGCTTCTATTATGACATTCTTCTTACAGGCCACCATAATGGCCATCTTCGAGAATCTATTGACGACCACAAAAAAACAGTCGTTGCCATGCTTAGTAGAAGGAAGGCCCGACATGTAATCCATGGAGATGGATTCCCAAGGTCGACTAGGGGTAGGTAGTGGAGTATAGAGGCCTTGCTTCTTGATGGTCAGTTTAGCAATGGCACAGGCAGTGCATGATTTGATGTACTTCACAACATCCTATCAAAGATTCCACCAATAGAAATACTTCTGCAGTACTGCCACCATTTTCTCAACCCCAAAATGGCCAACGACCCGATTGTAGTGTGCTTCCCAAATCATCTTGGCACGCTCACTTGAAGGAATAGAAAGGTGTCCCAAGTGGCATAACAGAGAACCCTAGAGGTGAAAATCTAGAACTTGTTGACCCTCCAAGAGAGTATGGTATGTGTGGACGAATTTTGGGTCGTTTTTGTAGAGAAGTGGCCAATCAGAAGTCTCGTGCCCAAAAGAGTTGAGCACGGTGGTTAATACCATGATCGGTGGTTGGCTGTGGTAGTCTGCAACATTATTGGTGTTTCCATTCTTGTACTTGATATTCAAATGGAACTATTTTAGGTATGTGGACCACTTATGATGGCGATCATTCTGCAACTTTCCTTATGTCTATCTAAATTGTAAGGGTCAGTGGTCTGTGTGGATGACAGTTTCCTTCCCCAAAATGTAATGCTTCCATTGTCAACAAACCTGCACAATGGAATACATCTCTTTGTCATAAGTGGGATACTTCCAGACTATTTCTAAAAGTGTCTCACTGTGATATGCCATTGGATGCCCTTGTTCACTAAGGACTTCCCCAATAGCATAGTCAGAGGCATCTGTCTTGATCTCAAATGGTTGTTGCAAGTCTGGTAGTGTGAGCACTGGTGCAGAGTAGAGGTGATGTTTCAACTCTGTGAATGCCTTTTGTTGAGATTCAAACCAAAATAATTTTTCTTTCACTTGGTGACTTGACTCAAGGGCCAAGTGATATGAGAGAACCCCAACAAGAACCTGCAGTAGAAATTGGCAAGACCCAGAAAGTTGCAGAGCTTTGTCAGAGTGGTTGGGTTGGCCAATCCCGAATGACTTGGATCTTGGATGGATCCACATGCACCCCCCGTTCATCATAAGTGTATCCCAGATACTCACCCTGGGTCATGCCAAACGTGAATTTCTCCAAATTAGCACATAGCTTGTGTTGTCGCAGTGTTTGGAGAACCATGTAGAATGTGGTGGAGGTGCTCTTCCCAACTATGGGTGAAGATTAGGATGTCATCCAAGTATACCACTACAAATGAGTTGGTCAATGGCCGCAAGATGTCATCCATCAGCCTCATGAAGGTTGTAGGAGCATTCGTCAACTCGAAAGGCATAACCAACCATTAGAAAAGGTCCTCCTTGGATTTGAAGGTAGTGTTCCACATATCGGAGGGTTCGATTGGTACCTGGTTATATCTTGACTTCAAGTCAATCTTGCTGAAATATTCCCCCTTGAGTTGGTCCAGAAGGTCATCAATCAGTGGGACCAGGTACCTATTCCGGATAGTGATCTTGTTCAGCGCCCGATAGTCAATACAAAGTCTCCAAGTCCCATCCTTCTTCTGTAAACATGATCGGGCTCCCACAGGGAGATGAACTCGGCCAGATGTGACATTTCTAAAACAAATACTGAATCTGCCTCTTGATTTCATCATTCTAGAATGGAGCACCGATATATTGGTCCATTGGGCAACGACACACCTAGGGTCAGATCGATGGAGTGCTTGACTTGACAGTGTAGAAGCACCCCTGTGGGGGAGGTGAAGATGTCCTCTTACTCCTCCACAACCTTGTCCATCTATTGTTGTTGTGCGGAGGAGCCTTGTCTAGAGGTCATGGCCACCGTCTTCTTCTTTTCCTAAGGGTCTATCATCAAGAAAACAAATTTCCCGATTTTGAAAATGGGCTTATTGCATTGTTTTACAATAACCAAAGACATGGCGCTAGGCGGTGCTACCTCCAGTATCTTGTAAAACTTATTTCCCAAGGTAACAATAACAACATGAGGCCTTGACTCATACACAACATGTCTCTTCCACAAGTATGGTTGGTCTAATAATACATCACAAACATCAAGGTGAGCAACATCACATAATACCTCATCCGTGAAGGGCTTGATGATGTATGGAAGGTGACACTGTTGGCTCACGCGAAGATCCCGTCCTTGGTGAAGCCACCTGATGGTGTACGGTTGTGGGTGTGTTGTGGTGAGTAATCCCAACCGCTTCATGACCTATGCTACAATGAGGTTCTTTTGGCTCCCGCTGTTGACAATGAATTGTAGCAAGGAACCCTTTACCCACATCTGGGAATGGAAGAGACGCTTCTCCTCCTCTTGATCTTCGGGTTCCTCCTTCTGGATCTTCGTGGTGGAAATGGTAACATTGGGCTTCGCACCTATAATATGCTTCCATTTTTTCATTCCCCTTGTAAGGTTCTGACTCAGAGTCAAAACATGCATATGATTGCGAAGCATTTAGTTTGACCACTGGTGACTGCTTGGCCCAACACTCACTTGTGTTGTGGGTGGAGCTCTTATGGAACTCACAACACTTTATCGTGTCCTTCTTTGGCTTTGTAGTGTTGTCCTTTGCTTGTGGCTTTGGCAAGTTGTCCTGGGTTGTCCCGCCTTGGCTTTGTCCTTTATTCTATTATTTGGGCACACCTTTCCCTTGCTTCAGATTCATAGATCCAAATTCTTGCTTCTCCTGTTTAAACTTTTGCTCGATCTTGACGGTGTATCGGTGCACCATGCCAAGCAAGGAGATGTTCAAGAACTCCATCTCGTCTTTTTTTGTATCTGTGTAGGCAAACACAGTACTTGAGTACCAAATGTTTCTCAGAATATTTGATACCCAAATTCGTGCGAAGGGTATGAAAAACATTGGTAAACTCTGACACATCTTGGGCCCTTCCTTGTCACAGCATGGTCCACTTTATGTATTTGTTCTCATAGCTCCCAACAAGGTAGTACTGCTCCTTGATGGTGTCCTGGAATGAATTCCAAGAGGGAGCGGTTGAAAATAGTTTTTGGGTTGTGTTATATTCTTTCCATGACTAGCCCACGTAGTTAACCGGGGAGTTAGAAGCCCCCCCCCCCCCCTCG
>APFE031724308.1:57176-101240 GCA_000404065.3 Pinus taeda
CTGTGACAACCAAAGTGCAATTTTCTTGGCAAAGAACCCTACATATCATTCAAAGACAAAGCACATTGATGTTTACTATCACTTCGTGAGGGATGTGATAGAAGACAAAAAGGTGTTGCTAGTAAAGGTGGACACTTTGAAGACTACTGCAGATGCATTGACAAAATCTGTGAACTTTGAGAATTTCTCTTGTTGTAGAGAAACAATGGGCATTACAGGGCTGGATATATGACTAAACTCTCTTGTGGCCCCCTGTGGAAAGAAAACAACAAGTGGGAGAATGTTGGGTTGTGTTATATTCTTTCCACGACTAGCCCATGTAGTTAATCGGGGGATTTGGAAGGGGGGTGGAGCCCCCCCCTTCGTTGCGCCGATTGCGTAGTGGGGGGAGTCACAGGGGGTTTAAGAGGTGTAGGTAACCCCACTCTATGGGGTTCAGGGCAGCGCTCCTGAAATTTTTGTTTTTGGACCCTATATTAGGTTGGCCAGACCTACCTATGGTTTTGTGCATGATTTTTTGCACATGGTTTTGGACGCGATGGTTTTCAGTCCATGGTTTTGGATGCAATGTTTTTTGGTCCATGGTATTGGAAGCTTCGACATGTATAAATATGTATTCTAAAATTGAAAGGAACATAATGAAAAATCAAGCTGGTAGTCCCGGTTTTGGGATCCAGGGGAAAATCTCGTGTATATGTGTTTTATGTGTTATGCTCTCGCATTGTTTATTTTCTGTGTTTTAGAATTCGTATGCAGGTAATTTATGTATGGGGTTAAAAACTACAATAGTGAGTTCGTACTTTCATCCTTCTGCTCACAGTAGGTTTCCCACCAGTCCTTGATGTGGGGGGTGACTTTGGGAAGAGAAAAAAGTAATCTTTTCTCGAATAGAAAAATCATGAACAAAAAAAAATATACTTCTATCAGATTTAACCATTTATCTACGGCGTCTACATCTATTTGGCCGTCAAATATGGGAGTGTTAAAGTTTACTTGTACCTTAAAAGGTGTGGAGTCTCCAGAGTGGCTGTTGGATGTGGATGCACCACCGGTGAGCAACCGTTAAAGGATATGGGCAAAGTTATCCATCATCGTGTTCCTTTGTTTCTCGAGGGCCTCCTCACACAATATTTTGATAAGATATCTTGCTCCCTCGTCTTTCTTTTCTTCCCCCATGGGAGGTGATCCAGGTAGCTCTAGAGACACACACATGACAAACATGGCTTATGAAAGCTCAAAAATCAAAGTGTTTGGATTATGCTTGAACCAGGTTCATGTTAAATATCTCGTCGCCGTGATCGCGGTGGTGTGAACAATTCGTCAATCCGAGTCTAGATGAGGAAGATAGAGGCAGTGAAAGTTGTGTTGACTTTTGCTCACTCGGTAGGTTTAAGGAGGCCGCAATTTCGATTTTTTCTGGCGGACGGAATCCGGCCAACTCTAGCCAGATTCTGGGAAAAAATTTCGCCTCGTTAAAATAATTCCTTCGGTCAAAAATCCAAATTCTCAAAAGTGTTGTTTGGTCTTTACTTACTAAGGTAAGTTAAGCTCTTAATTCTTTTCTCAACCCGAGAAAGTACACTTAGAGGTGCTCCTCTAAAGTATATAGATCTAGAAGGATCTAAGGTTCTAATGACAACCTGGTGAATGAAATTAACGGTGCTATTTTACAAGAGGTTCTTTGTATTTTCAATCACTTAAGCATCAATTTAGACAAAAAAAATCTAATGAAATTATGATTGCCTAGGTAACAAAAACATAGTATTAATGACTGGTTAAAAATCCTATCATTCCCTTACAAGAATATTGCTCAATAGAACCTTTCCCAATCATAACAATCCACAGTAATTTCAATAACTAACTAAATCAAACAGTGAATAAGATGAGTAATGTTGCAAACCAATAAAAGTTGAATCTTTTTACAAGATTCACTTATCAAACTGCAAATTGAATTTAACAATTACAGTCTGAATCACTTGGAAATCAAACCATGAACTATCGTTAAAGTCAAAGCCAATAAGAAAATATGGAAATTGTATGACAGCGAGCATATATATCAATTTTCAAGATCAGTATTTATTGAATTCTTTTACAAAGTTCTTTTAACAACGAATGCAAATCCTTTTCAATTGATAACTTCAATAGCAAAACCTTTCCTACAACACATAAAATAACTTCTAACTTTCAAATCTAAATATGCAACTAGTAAGGAAACTTGAAAACAAAGTGTACCAGCGTAGATGATGAGGGCCCTTCAACACTTCACAAGCACACTGAAAAGCGATTCAGAAGAATATAACTATTGAATCTGGAGCATAAAGTCAATAGTGAAGTCTGTATTAAATCTGGAAATTAAGAATGCACAAACTGTACTTTCATGTGTTCAAAATCTAGTTGGAAAAATAGTCTTCTCCCATAGGTTATTTATCATGAATCCTATAACAAAAGAAGCTATTCCTCCTCCATATTATCCTAACATAATTCTATTAATTACATCCAAGAAGGTCGAAATTGAATCAGTTCCTTCATTTATGCAAAAATTCTCAAAATAGAAATTATTTTCTTCACAAAAGCTAGAAATTCTGCTGAAGTGGTTGGGTTTGACCAACGTTGACCGACAACTATTTTCTTCAAAACCGAAAGTGGATAGGTAATCCACCATCTGTGTACATTTTAATTCATGCCCACAATCTTCAAATTCGCCCACCTTCTATGCAACATGTCAAACAATGGAGCATTTACAGGAAGTCATAACTTCTTGTAATTTTCTGAAAAATGTCATTTTTAACACAATAATTTCAAAAATTAATTTCAAGATAAAAATAATGATAATGACATCATATCATTTAGTTTCTAAGGATTATAGCTGGAATATGAAGGTTAAATGATAAAAAATGATAATCAAAAGAGGATTTTAAGTGGAATGTATAGTCATAATTTGATACCAACAAGTGTGAAGGTTGTTTTATTAAAACAAAAAAATATTAAAAAAAGGGTGGTGGGCCACCAACCCCGCCATCCCAACCATTCAAAGCAATGTTAATTATTGAGGGCGGGCCACGACCCCCAGCCCCTCCCCTCGTCCCACGGGACATTGGAAAATGGCGCGGGAAAGGTGGTCCGGCCCTTGGGGCGCGGACCCAACCTTCCACCCACTAACCTCTTTGTTAATTAAAGAATTTTGCCATGTTAAAAAAGGAGGAGGCGGGGTTGACCGCCTGACCCCCTCCATATTAACTGCAACTTCAACCAACGTGCCACAACAGACTTCTTGTTAAGTCCACCACATTTTTATTATTTAAATGCAGTTTATCAGTGCGCGCAGGAAGAGGAGGCAGTGCATGCAGTGCAAGGCAGAATTTTGTAGGAGGACCGAATTTTCACTTTGTCAAATTTTGATAAATTTTATATGGTTTCAACACTTCTTGACGCCACGAATGCAATGGCACTGTCTGTTTCTCCATCAAATTTCTGCATTTTTCGGCCATTTTTCAGTATGGAGGTGGAACCATGACTGCTATAGAAACAGGAAGCAGAACCATGATCCTTGAAATTTTCCCGAGCTAATTTTTCTCCATGTTGGAATATAGTCAAGTTTATAGTCGTTTTTCATGGTTTTCCACAGGGACCGTAATGGCGAGGTTAGATTAAGCTTTTGAGTTGTATATTTCCAATCCACCCATGGCGCAAAATCTTTGAGGAATCTAGGGGGAATCTAAAAGATTTCTTGAGTCCCAGATTCTCAATTTCTTAGAATTTAGAAATTTGATAGTCGATTTTGCACTATTCAACGCCACAAACCTGATGGTATGTTCAGATTTTCCATTTGCTCCATGTCGGAATATAGTCAAGTTTATAGTCATTTTTCATGGTTTTCCACAGGGATTACAATGGTGAGGTCAGTTTCGCCTTTTGAGTTGTAGATTTCCAGTTCACCCATGGAGCAAAATCTTTGAGGAATCTAGGGGAAATCTAAAAGATTCATTGAGCCCCAGATTCTCAATTTCTTAGAATTTAGAAATTCGATAGTCGATTTTGCACTATTCAACGCCACAAATATGATGGTGCGTTCAGATTTTTCATTTTCTCATTCTGTTTTTCAGCCACTTTTCTAAGTGGAATGCAGGTGTCAACATTTATGTGTGAGCAGCCATTTCCATGCGATTGATGCTGTGAGATTGATGGCACAAACAGCTTCAACAATTTGACATCTGCTTCTTCAAATGGCCCCTAGTTGTGAGGTATATGCAGTGTCTTCATGTACTTATTTTGCCATGCATTGTGCTGCACAGATCCCTATTTGATGTCTAATGTGGGATCTTATTTCTTACATGTTTGCATGATTCCTGCTTGATGTGAAGGGGAATCATCTGTGGGATGTGCTTGTTATTATGATTCGTCATGTTGTGTTTTGAGATCCCTTTGTTGTATGTTGATGGGATACTCATGTTGACGTCATGCATGTTTGCATTGAGATCTCTTTTATGCCATGTTGGCGAGATGATCATCATGCATGATTTTTGTGTCATACTGATAGGAGTCTTTTGACTGAGAGTTCCTGTGGTGGAACATCTCTTGGAGCCACTCCTGTGTGAGGGCATTTTCCTTGTATGATAACAACATCACCTCTATGTACATCATCACTATTGGCAACACTTAATGCAGCGGCCTACACCATCTTGACACTGGGGCCCGGAGACGTAGTCCTTCCTGGACGAACTCCATTATCAACGGCTTATGTTTTTATGTTGTTTATGATTGACATGTTCCTCTTCTTTACATCATGCACATGTATTGATTTATGTTCTTTTAAAAATGCAATTTAACACATCATGAAAGTAAAAGGTCTTGGAAGGGTCCTTTGTCACACCCGGACCTAGATCAAGTGGTATCAGAGCGGTCTTTACGTGGATGTGAATTACAAGCGTGAACAATGGAATGTGCAACGACAGAGGATGAAAAAGCGATGTATAAAACCATGCTCAAAATTTCCAAAAGAGTGGAAATAATGTATGAAACTCTACACAAAGAGACAGAGGAAAAGGAACGATTGCAACTTCAGTTGCGAACCATGGAAGAGGCCTTGGAAGAACTGAAGTACAACAAACATAATCTTCGAACAGAGAATGTTGAATTGAAGACGCTTCTACATAAAGAGAAAGAGGAGAAACATAATTTACTACGATAGCTGCAAGCAAAGGACGAGGTCTTGGAAAAGCTACAGCGTGACCCATGTGAGGTAAAAAGTAATTCTCTAAATTCATGTATGTGTCTTGATGATGCTTTTGATGTTTTTGAAAATCATACCACAGGAATTGGCTCTAAACTGTTGAGGAAGATGGGGTATGAAGGAAAAGGCTTGGGCGTTAATGGCCAAGGCATTGTCAACCTCATCAAAGTAGAGGAATTACCCTGTCAGGCAGGACTTGGGTATGTCAGAAAAGAAGTTGAGGAATGCACCAAGACAGCTAGAAAACCACAAAAAACAGATGATGAGAATCCCTCATTAGTTCTTTCCAAATCGATAGAAGAGGTAAAATATGTTGATTTACTTTTGGTTTCGTCTTCACATAGTATGTTTTCTGTTGGAGATTTGGAGATCCCAATTACATGGACAAACATGAGGCTTCTTACCAGGACGAGGCATGAGGAGGAAAAAGAACTTGATGTTAATAACCAAGGCATAAATTCACCATTGGAGGTTGTGCAGAGACCTCAATTTGCAGGCTCGAGATACACCAAAGGAGAATGCTCGAAGGTGTCAGATTCTTCCGAGACATCGTCGCAATTGTCGAAGAAAGAGAATGATGGGAACACATCCCCATCATCCCATGGAAGTTTCCATGGCAAGGAAAGAGCTGCGGCAAGCTCTCATCGCCATACTTACACCAGAGATGGCAAGGAAAGGTATAACCACTTTTGACATTTGAATGTTCATTTCGATTATGATCATGTTGTTAATGATGAACGTAAAACATGGCATCAAAAAACATGTATCTTTTGTGGATTGCATAACCATACATTTTCTAAGTGTTGGAAAAGAATGGAAACACACAAAAGGATGAGGTGTGAAGACCCTCTCAACAACAGGTAAAGAAACATGTTAAACATATCTAGAGGAAGAAGACCTATTGCGGTCATTGTGATAGAAGTGGCCATCAAAGAGCCACTTGTTGGAGGCTCCATCCAGAGCAACGCCTTAAAGACAAAGTGTCAGTGCATGAACCAGGTGAAACAGTCATTCGACAAGCAAAACCACCACAAGGAGGTGACCCATTCACATTGATAAGTGAAAAATGGTTTCTAGATATGTTGTCTTGTCATGGTCGTGCTTTTGTAAATCATTTGTTGCATTTCAAAATGTAAAAGCGATGATATGTTTTCCATCACTTGTTCAACAACAATGATGTCTGGTCTTATTTTGAGTAGCATGATAAACTGTGAAAGTGATGTCGTGTTTCCATCACTTGTCAAAGCAAAAAAATAGTGTTTGGCCTTATTGTTGTAAATCATGTGTTGCAGTGATGGTGTGTTTTCCATCACTTGTTGAAGCAACAATGATATGTTGGCCTTGTTTTCATAGCTGGGGTATTGTGTCCATCTTGATGTAAAATTGACCATTGAGTATGTGTTATAAACTCGTGGAAAGTGTGGGACACTTGGGTAATTAGTTGGTCATGAAAGTCAAGCACGTAATTTTCAAAACAATATACTACAAGTTGCAAAGGTTGCAGGTGTCGGCTCATCGTTTAAGGCTCTAAAGAATAAAGGTGAAGGAGATGGAAGCGAGACCTTTCAGGACACTTGTGATGTAGACAAGATACATAAAAGTTATAGATTTCTTTTTTCAAATTTTGGAGGACCAAAAGCTCCTCAATGGGTAGGATGATCCAGGTGGCTCCAGAGACACATACATGACAAAGAGGGCTTATGAAAGCTCAAAATAAAAGTGTTTGGATTATGCTCGAACTAGGTTCATGTTAAAGATCTCGTCATTATGATCGCGGTGGTGTGAACGGTTCATCATTCCGAGTCCGGATGAGGAAGATAGAGGCAGTCAAAGTTGGGTTGAGTTTTGCTCACTGGGCAGGGTTAAGGAGGCCGTAATTTCGACTTTTTATGGTGGACGGAATCCGGCCAACTCCGGCGAGATTTCAGGTGAATTTTTCGCTTCATTAAAATAACTCCTTCGGTCAAAAATCTGAATTTTCAAAAGTGTGTAGGTTGTTTTATTAAAACAAAAAAAATATTAAAAAAGGGTGGCGGGCCACCAACCCCGCCACCCCAACTATTCAAAGCAATGTTAATTATGGAGGGGTGGGCCACGACCCCCAACCCCTCTCCCCATCCCATGGGACATTGGAAAATGGTGTGGGAAAGGTGGGCTGGCCCTTGGGGCGCGGACCCAACCTTCCACCCACTAACCTCTTTGTTAATTAAAGAATTTCGCCATGTTAAAAAAGGAGGAGGTGGGGTTGACCGCTCGACCTCCTCCATATTAACCGGACCTTCAACCAACACGCCACAACAGAATTCTTGTTAATTCTACCACATTTTTATTATTTAAACGTATTTTATCAGTGCACCCAGGAAGAGGAGGCAATGCACGTAGTGCGAGGCAAAATTTTGCAGGAGGGCCGAATTTTCACTTTGTCAGATTTTGACAAATTTTATATGGTTTCAGCACTTCTCGACGCCACGAATGCAATGGCACTGTCCATTTCTCCATCATAGTTCTGCATTTTTCGGCCATTTTTCAGTATGGAGGTGGAACCATGATTGCTGTAGACACAGGGAGCGGAACCATGATCCTTGAAATTTTCCCGAGGAGGTAATTTTTCTCCATGTCAGAATATAGTCAAGTTTATAGTTGTTTTTCATGGTTTTCCATAGGGACCACAATGACAAGGTTAGATTCACCTTTTGATTTGCAGATTTCCAGTCCACCCATGGCGTAGAATCTTTGAGGAATCTAAAAGATTCCTTGAGCCCCAGATTCTCAATTTCTTAGAATCTAGAAATTCGATAGTCGATTTTGCACTATTTGATGCCACAAATCTAATGGTGTGTTCAGATTTTCCATTTGCTCATTTTTTCAGCCACTTTTCTAAGTGGAATGCAGGTGTCAATATTTATGTGTGAGCAACCATTTCCATGCGATTGATACCGTGAGATCGATGGCACTAACAGCTTCAGCAGTTTGACATCCGCTTATTCAGATGGCTCTTGGTTGTGAGGTATATGCAATGTGTTCATGTACTTCTTTTTCCATGCATTGTGCTGCACAGATTCCTTTTTGATGTCTAATGTGGGATCTTGTTTCTTACTTGTTGTCATGATTCCTGCTTGATGTGATGCAGAATCATCCGTGGAATGTGCTTGTTGTTATGATTCATCATGTTGTGTTTTGAGATCCATTTATTGTATGTTGATGGGATACTCATGTTGTTGTCATGCATGTTTGCATTTAGATCCCTTTTATGCCATGTTGGCGGGATCATCATCATGCATGAGTTTTGTGTAATACTGATAGGAGTCTTTTGATCGAGAGTTCCTATAGTGGAACATCTCTTGGAGCCACTCCTGTGTGAGGGAATTTTCCTTATATGGTAACGACATCACCTCTATGTACATCATCACTATTAGCAACACTTAATGGAGCGTCCTACACCATCTTGACACTGGGGCCTGGAGACGTAGTCCTTCCTGGACGAACTCCATATCAACGATTTATGTTTTTATGTTGTTTATGATTGACATGTTCCTCTTCTTTACAACATGCACATGTATTCATTTATGTTCTTTTAAAAATGCAATTTAACACATCACAAAAGTAAAAGGTATATGAAGAGTCCTTTGTCACACCCGGACCTGGATCAGGAGGTTGTCGAGGTTTGCGAGGCTGATCTTGCAAAGGTTCAACCAGATCGAGCCCTAACTCCTTATATCCCGACCTCGTTGGGACATGCAAAGAAAAATAGATAAATAGCAGACCGCTCTGATACCACTGATCCAGCTTTAAATAGGAATGCAACAAATTACAGATATAACCATAAATAAAGAGATGCAGTAAAAATAACACTTCATTTCATTAATATAAAATACTGAAATATGCTTACAAACAAAATGGCAATAAGACTAGCTCGGGCAATGGTAGCTTATCTCTGAGAAGAGATGTGCAAGCCACATGCCTTTGAACTGAGTTACAATGAGGCTCAAGGGTATTTTTTATTATTGAACAATAAGAGAAAATCCTAAACAACCAAAACCCTAACCCAAGGAGATGTAACACCAAGAGTTTATGGGCCTCAGTGGGGTTAGTTGGGTAGCCAACTTCCCAGGGTCATAACTTGGTCATATTATCTCTGTTTGATGCATATGATACCTCGTTGGAAACATCTCTCCGAGGACTACAACTGCTGATGTAATTTCCATAGAAACCCCCAAAGGAAATTTACCAAAAATACACCATTTA
This sequence comes from Pinus taeda, assembly GCA_000404065.3. NCBI lineage: Eukaryota > Viridiplantae > Streptophyta > Pinopsida > Pinales > Pinaceae > Pinus > Pinus taeda. The sequence goes on from APFE031724308.1 coordinate 66,652, forward strand.
GGGCCTCAAAATGGCTCTGGAAGTTTAGGACCCGAAAAACAACCAAAAATAGGGAATAATAATAATAATAATAATAATGGTGAGGGCCCTAGTCGAATAGGCGGGTGGCCACCAATATCCACCTGGATCAATTATGCCATTTAGAAATCTATTTTTCCACATCCTCATGCCCAAGTGAATGGTCTCTAATTCCCTTGAGGAATAAAATATTTTGAGACATGGGTTTTGTTCCTTTTAGCAATAATATAATTTTGGACGTAACACATGTCCAAAATGATGCAATTCTATACTTTATCTGCCCTTGGAACGCTATGCACCCTTGTTGACTGCCTTTGACCAACCATAACTTGTGAATACATCATCCAAATGGAAGAATTCCATGTAGCATGTCATTTTGTGACTAAGCTCTATAATTTGACATCTTGACTTTTTGATTTCTTGGACCACTTTGAATTGTGAAGTGTGAGCTGCCTTGGAAAATGTGAAAATGTCGCTAACTATGAGATTGCCATATCTGATAAATATCTAAGGGATATGACACCAAAGCCATCTCCACCTATAGACTCGATAGGCTCATAATCATGTGGAAAGACATAGGTGCACATAATATGGGATAGATTAACCCCTACACTAGTGATCACCCCTATAAAATGAAGGCTCCTAAAAAACTATCAGTCCACATATAAGCTCACCTAAGGACCTCCAATCCTATCCAAGATGAAAGGGACCCAAAGTGAACTCAAAGGGACCAACCATTGTCTTACCATAACAAGATAAACTCAACATGACATAGTGTCTAGGATACCTACATGGTCTGAATGGTTGTTACATTTCTTTTGACTTGTGATCTTGGGGGCTTACAATGGTGTTTAATAATTATGTAATAAATATAGAGGTACCCCTCCTGGAAGAGGGGTTACAGGCACAAATGTTATCTATGCTATGGCCCTTGAATGCAATAGAAATTTTACAGCAGGATTCAATTTTGGTATCTTTATTTAGTATTGTGATGTATGTTTCTTGCAGTCATACTGGTCTGAAATAGGTAAGTTCATTATATGTTGTCATTATTTTGAGAGTCAATTACAAAGTTAAAATTTAATTACTTTTAGTAGATTGTTTAAGTTGGCATACAATTTTGTAGCTATTTATTTATTGCATTGATATGATAGAGTTTAGCTACTCACATGCTTTAACCTTGTAATACAAAGTCTTAAGGCGAGGTGGAAGATTTCTGTGTATTGAGTTGATCCATGTCAACATCCCTGGTCTCTAAGAATTGTAAGACACTTTGCTTTCCTTCATTAAAAAGCAAAACAAGTGAAGCCTAGATTGTTTTGATGCAATATTTGGAATTCTCTTCATACTTGTTTATACTAGGTTTTAATTAGGTTATGCTTATTTCCCATACGAAGCATGCAATTTAGAAATGGGCATTTCTAGATGGTTGATGTCAGTGAATGAGCTATATTAATTCTGATAAAAATCTTCTCATTTGTACTTTTGTAGATATGCTTTTTACTCATTTTCAGTTATTCCATTTATGGGAGAAATTGTTGTTGGGGATCGTGCATCTTACCAATATTTAGTGGAGAGCATACGCAAGTTTCCATCACAGGTAGCCAAAATCTGTTTTGTCTTTTCTAGTTCAAACATTTTTAATCTTTGTTTTTATCTCAATCAAGCTCCCTATTACTAGTGTTGATGGCGCTTGACAAAATGGTGACTGCACAGGAAAAGTTCGTTGCAATGATTAAAGAAGCAGGGTTTGAGAAAGTTGAATATGAGAACCTTTCAGGTGGAGTAGTTACAATTCATTCCGGACTCAAATTATAATTCACATATATAAGATTTTGACATTGCTTTTGTAGAGCAGTTACCTTAAAAGCAATTGACTTGGTATTTGAAATGGAAGACTAGCAAACTGTGCTTGTGCGGAGCATTGTTTAGAAAAATCTGTCTTAGATGATTTTGGTAGTTACAGTGTTTTATGGGTCTACTGTTTTAATTACAGAAGCAGCAGCGGGGTAGTATATTTATTCTGAATGTGTTGCTTTGAAGAATCGATTCAAATTTCAAAGCACTTTAAGATCACAACATTAATTTTTATTTGTCCAAAAAAATGGTTGGTTGAACTTCACTATCGTCATAGAATTGCTCCATTATTTGGTCCATCGGCCCTTGACAACTCTCTTTTCTGTATGGTCCTTAAATTATTCCGCACTGGATTCTAGTGGATGCAAATATGATTCATCAGTGTATGGCTCTGGCATCTCTATCATTCATAATAGCTTACTATTGGAACTTTAAAGGTTTCTTCTACCATAAAATTGGGATACACAGGTTAATTTAATTCCAAGAAATCCATTGCCTTTGCCAATTAATGCTAATGCCACGAACATAAGTTTACAGAGGAAGTTCAAAATGTCCCCCTTTGGGTAATCCACAGAAGTGCAGATAACACTCCAACGGAAACTAGATACATATAATCTCGAGTTAAAGCACACGGACATTTCTGAAGTTGAGACTTCTAAATACAATCTCAAACAACATGTGCTGGTAAGTTATATTGCTACAACTTCAGTAAAATTCTATTTATTTCTACTAGAAAATGGGATGAAATATTGAATGAGTTTTTTGAACTTTTTATGTAGCAAGTGAAGAATTTGGACCTTTAGATTAAATGGTGAGAAAAACAATACATAGAAACAATTTCGTGAATTCACAAATAACTTCAAGATGCAAATGAAAAATGTTTAACCCTAATACTTAATTCCATCTCATTCGATGACCATGACAACTTTGACATTGTCCAATTTAAGAACCCTTCCAAACAAAATATGTCTAGTTGCAATAAAATGATATCTCTAGTATGAACACCTCTTAAGAAGTAGAATAAGAATAATACAAGAGACCAGAATGTCACATAAAACGATTTAAGCCATTTCCAACATATATTTATATTTCAAGATATCAATTTATAGTACAAGTATTTGACTACCTCTAGATCTACATCTTATTGACAACTCATTAGTTGACAATAATAACACCTCATTAGTAAATAATGATACCAACTCGTAAGGAGGTGATCCTGGACTTTGTGATTGTCTAAGGATTCACAGTCTAATACTCCCTTCCCCCACTTTCAATTACAAGTTTAAGTAATTATACCAATAAGGCAACATGAACTAGTATATAAATCAGAGTCTTTTCAATTTTCAATCTAAAACGCCTAAACTAAGCTTCTATGAAGATATGCATTAAAATACACCAAAATTAGCTGTCAAACAGTTCTTCAGAAAAGAACTTTAGATGGAGTAGAACTTTTAGAAGTGAACAACCACCATGTCTAAACATTTTATAATTATTTGATCTTTTGTTAAGTGATTTTGGTTAGAAGAAAATGACATCTCCCATTATTTGGTGATGAGATAGGATCATTGTTCCACTATTAATAAATAATAGGATCACTGATGTACCCTATGAAGTTAGGCACAATTAAGGCATTGATCAACATTTCAATGAATCAATGAGACCAATTGACATGATGGAATTTCCAAATATTTGTTAAAGTATTAAGTTATAATGGTTAATTAGATATTAGACTTGGACATTAATAAAGTCAACTCGACTTTAAGTTATTTTTTGCTTTTATGTCTTATTTCACTTTATTGTGTTTCTCGGTCTACCTTAGATTCATAAAGTGGATTGCCATGACTTGCCTGTAATCATATATAAGAAAGTTTTTGTTTTCTCAATAAGTATATAAAATACAAAGACACCTATGGGTTATTTGGGTTTTTCTATGTGATCAATTTTTGTAATATGGTATTAGAAATCCGTTAGAGCCAGTCTGAGAGTGTGAAGACCTAAGTACTATGACCAAAATAAAATGAATGAGGGATTGCTATTGTAGTACATTGAAGAGTCAAAAGAGTTTCAATGAAACTTGATTTTGTTTCATTTTTTAAAATTCGAACTAAGGTCAATTTTTGAAGTGAGAACTTCGTTTTCAACCACCATGCAATGATTTTAGTAACTATTTTTAGTCACCATTCTCAATCATTGTATAGAATAGCTATATGCTACAATAGTGTTGTTGTACAAAATCCATACGAAATTATAAGAAGCTACTAAAAAAGGTGTTGTAAAATTCAACTTCTAGCCTAGTTTAGTCTCATTTCTTAGTTTTTTTTACAGTATAGACAAATTGGAAGTAGATTCGCAGATTTTGAAGTTTTAGCTATTTTTTTGTTATTTTTGAATATATCCAAGGTGAAATTGACTATTTTGTGCTATTTACTAATAGATTTGAATGATTTGAGCTAGTTGTGAGCTGATTTGCCTAGATCTATGTTTTTTAGCTGGTTGAGAGCAAATCTAAGCCTTATTAGGATGGTGGTGAGTAGATTTTCTTGGATCTAGTTGTTTATCAGCTAGTTAAGAGCATATTCGAGTCTTATTGGGTTGGTGGTGAGTAGATTTGCCTAGATCTGCATGTTTTTGTGTTGTTTGTGGATATATTTATTATAAATATGCAATTTTTAAATCATATTACTTCGTTCTTAGTTTATTTATAACCTTCACCTATGACATCTTTACCCAAGATCATGTTGGAAGGGAGTCAGAGGTTAACATGAAAGAATAAAAATAGAAGGAAGTAGCAAACACTGACCATTTTTTAGTACAAGTGCATGGTAAATATTGTCCTTGGTAAGGTTATTTGATCTATAGTTGCAAGTAAAGAACATGATAAGTTTGATGAGAAAGATAAGTTGTGATGTTGATTGAGATGTCCTTGACAAATGAGATGCTTCTAGAGGTCTAGACAAGTAAGATTTCCTTAGCGATTTGGAAACATTTGAAAGGTTGGCATGAGACATCGGAGAAGGACGAAGTCGTCTTCTTGAAGAACATGTTATTTTTTATGACGACAGATGAACATACATGCTCTAGGAGAATTTTCTCAAGAACAAAGATATCCAATAATAATCAATGGCCATTGGTTGGAAAATGGAGGAGGAAGACCTTATGGTAATCACACTAAAATGTGAAACAATCACTAAAATATTTACCATGTGCTTATGAGCACCTTATTGAGTGTTAATTTTTGTAGCATCGGATGTGTTCTAGCCATGAAACTTTGTGGAGAGGATAGAATGACTGAGTTCTCCAAAACCCATAAATTGTTTATGGAAATTCCACCCAGAAGTGTCTCAATTAGATTATTAACCATTTTAAAAATTATTTCCTAAGTCTAAACCTAGGGAATATGGTTAATTAATCAATATTAATTGAGATGTGGTGAGAATCATCTATAAACTCACACAGATTGACAAGGAATTAATATGGGCCATCAATTATGTTTTAATCTTGGTTGTTGGTGCTCCAACAAAAGATTATAAGAAGAATTCGATGGGTAGATGGAGAACACACCGTTGCAGATACTCAGTTGCCCAAGCATATCGATTTTCTCAGTGGTTGAAGTTCAACAAGAGAAAATAGAGCTAGAGGGTGAGTTGCAGGGGAGAGAGAGAGGAAATCAATAGTAGTTTGAGAGTGCAGGACAACTTCTAGGGTCAGCGTGAGAGAGGACATAGTTCATCAGGGCACTATGTAGTCACTGCGTAGAGGATGACACAATAAGACCAACGTAAAGGAAGAGGGGTCGTTTTGGGGTCAGAAATTCGCTATGGAGAGTGAGAAATTTAATGCTAAATTTCTCTGAGTGTTTCTTTCTCTATTTTTGTTGTTCGATATCTTGTACATGAGTTACCGTTGAAGAATAATAAAACCCTCATCCTATGCACCGATTTTCCCACATTTTGTTTTTTTGGGGATGATTGTCCAAAAATAATTGTGTTAGTATGATTATATGTGTGCTAGCATCTCTTTAATTGTCCTTGCATTTATTTTTCGTCAGTATTTAATTTGTGAAGGCTGCAATGCATTTATTTGAATATTTTTCGTAAGAAACTACAAATAATTTGTTTAATTTATTTAACAAATAAAAGAAATAATATCAGTTACTGCAGTAGGATTCTAGACTTAGAAATTTTCACATGGTATCAAAGCACATATCGTAAGCCAGAGAGCTCAACGCAAAAGGAAGGGGGCAACTGGAATCTCTGCAGAGGCAGCAATTTGAAATCCTCTAAGGCAAGGCAGTCCCTTGGGCCAAGAGGATTAATTTTGTGGAAATTTATTTATTTATGAGAGTCAACAAAACTAAATTTTTCCAGATCAAATATTGAATGGGACAGAGGGAGTAACAACAATTTCCTTACAAAGTAGATTTCTAGCTAGGATACAACATTTTGCAGCAACAAAATCAACGTTGAAAAGGAAAGGAGAAATAACACAGAAAATTCATGGAAAGAATCAACAATCAGGAAGCCTCATAATTGTCTTCTAGATTGGAAGATGAATTTGCGTGCTTGGAAGGTTCAACATCATATGGTATCTGGTATATTGATAGTGGAGCTTCATCTCATATGACGGGAGTTAGAAAATATTTCTCTAGCTATCAGGAGGAGTAGATGGACTTCCAGATCACTATGGGGAATAAAACTAAATGTAATATGGTAGGGAGAGGAACCATAGAGTTTCAAACTAAAATAGGAACCAACACCAGTGCTACTAATGTACTGCATGTGCCAAGATTGGGTATGAAGCTTATTTCAGTGTCCCCGTTGCAGGACAAGGGGTATGTTGTACACTTTGTAGGGAAGAAAGTGTATGTCAAACACTCTAGCTAGAAGAAGTTGAGACAGATTGGAGCTAGAAGAAACAATTTATATAAGTTTCAGATTGATTCTCCAATGGCATTGATAGGAAAGGACAACAACAATGGGAAGGCGCTAAACAAAATATGTCACAAGAGGATGGGACATTTACACCATGGATCACTTAGGATGCTTAGAGAAACTGTGATAGGTGTTCCATTTCTCAATACTGAGCACGATGATGTTTGTAGAGGCTGCGTACTTTGGAAGTATGCTAAGGCAACATTTTCCGGAAGTGATAACAGAGCAAAAGGCGTGTTGGGATTGATACACTCAGACATTTGCGGCCATACGTCGACCAAAGCTATTAGTGGAAGCGAATATTTTGTCGCATTCATTGATGACCATTCCAGGAAGATTTAGATCTATTTTCTAAAGAACAAATATGAGTTCTTTGATCGATTCAGAGAGTTCAAGGTACTCATAGAGAACACAACAAGGAAAAATATCCAGGCGTTGTGTTCAGATAACACTGGAGAATACATTGATAAAGACTTCACAAGTTCTTGTGCACAGGAGGGCATCAAAAGAGAATGGATGACTCCATACAACCCTCAACAGAATGGAGTATTGGCATGGAAGAACAGAACAATATTTGGGGCTGCAAAGGCTATGTAGTGTGACCAAGATTTTCCTAGATTCTATGGGCTGAGGCATGTAACACAACAATGTACATTCAAAACAGAATTCCTCATATAGCATCAGGGAAGAAAACCCCAGAAGGAGTCTTCACAGGGACGAAGCCTGAAATAAGTCATCTGAGGATCTTTGGGAGTGTGGACTACTGTCACATCCCTGATGAAAAATGAAGTAAGTTAGATTAGATTGCAGATAAGGGGTTCCTCATAGGATATAGCGAAACCTCAAAGGCATGCAAGATCTACATTCCTAGTAGTAGGAAGATTGTAATAAGGTGAGACACAAAGTTCATGGAAGACAGAGATTTCAGAAAATCTCGAGAGATTCCTGCAGGAGATCAATTAGTAGAAGTTTTGTTAGTCCAGCAGTAGGGGCAAATATTTGGAAAAGCAAGAGGATAGTCATAGGGATTGAGTATAGTGACCGGTATTAACATCTCCTTAGGAGTAGGATATCCAGGAAGCTCTTAGCAGATGAAGCAATAGGAACAGGAGGAGGAATTAACTGAACCTCCCACCACCAGTGGTAGAAATGGTAGGGAAGTGTGTCAGACCTTGAGAGACAAAAGACAACGCAGGAAACCTGACAGATATCAAGCCTTGGTAGCTCAGGTTGCATAACCTTCCAGTTTTCAGAAAGCCTCTCAACATTAGGTGTGGTTGGATACCCTCGTAGAAGAATACAAATCTATCATGACAAATGATGTTTGGGAGGTAGTGCCTTGTCCAGAAGACAGATCAGTTGTAGGTTCCATGTGGATCTACAAGATCAAGTACGCTGCAGATGGAAATGTGGAGAAGTACAAAGCTAGATTCGTGGCGAAGGGGTATGCACAGAAGGAAGGAATAGACTATGAGGAGAGCTTTGCCCTAGTTTCCAGATATGCCTCTATCAGATCCTCATATCCCTAACAGCACAAATGGGATGGGAAATCCACCAGATGGACGTCAAGACAACATTCTCGAATGGGGAGATAGAAGGAGAGATATATATAGAGAAACCTGAAGGCTTTGAAACTCACGAGAGACGCACTCACGTATGCAGATTCAAGAAATCTCGATATGGGCTCAAGAAGGCACCCAGGGCATGGTACAGTCGGATTGACAGTTACTTGAAGCAGTTGGGATTCATCAAGAGTGATGCAAATCCCAATCTCTACTATCTGATGGTGGAGAATGAGCCTCTAATTCTGGCTTTATATGTAGATGATTTGTTTTTTATAGGATTATTGAGGCCCATAAAGGACAACAAAAGGAACCTCGTAGCAGAATTCGACATCAAGGATATGGGGTTGATGCACTATTTTATAGGATTGGAAGTATGGCAGAGGAATGGGGAGATCTTCCTTGGGAAAGGGAGATAAACTACATAAATTCTGAAGAGATTCAGAATGGAAGACTACAAACACATGGAAACACCAATGATTACCAAATGGAAGAAGATATATGCATCAGGGGACAAGGAAGTTGACCCCACTTTGTATAGACAACTAATTGGGTCACTTATGTATTTGGTCAACACTAGGCCAGGCATTTGCCTCATTGTCAATACCCTTAGCCAGTTCATGGTAAAATCGAGGAGGGTACATTGGGTAGTAGCTAGGCACATTCTCAGATATGTGCATGGAACAATCGGGATCGAGTTGAAATATGCTCGAGGAGATGATGTCAGATTGAGCGGATTCACAGATAGAGATTGGGTAGGTACTTCAATGGATAGGAAAAGTACCTCTGGGTACTGCTTTAGAATTGGATCAAGGATGATATCTTGGTGTAGCAGGAAGTAGAAGTCAATAGCACTGAGCTCAGCAGAAGCAGAATATATGGTAGCCAACATGACTATGTGCGAAGTCATGTGGCTTAGGAAATTGCCAGTGAATTTGTTAAGTAAGAAAATGGGAGCGACCAATGTTTACTGTGATAAGCAGAGTTGCATAAAACTCTCTGAGAATCCAATATTTCTTGATAGGTCGAAGTACATTGATATCATATGTCATTTCATCGAAGATTGGGTTCAATGTGGGGCAGTCCAGCTGCAATATGTCCCCATAGGCAATTTGGTAGCAAACATACTCACAAAAGCTCTAGGGAGAGTTAAGTTCATCTAGTTCAGAGAACAGATGGGTATGGTGGAGAATCTGTTTCAATAGATTCTCAACAACAAAATTTGAGAGGGATTTGTATTGCAGACACAGTGGTTGACATCAGTTCAACAGGGTCAGCAGCAGCACAAATGCAACACATATCAATGTTGTACAGTAGTTGGTGGGCAACAACAACCAAACATCAGTAGCATGACAGGAGATGATACAGACATAGGGTGTTTCTATAGGGGGCAACAACACTAGAACACTTTCCTAGCTAAGAGGGAGTGTTAGTTTTTGTAGCATAGGATGTGTTATAGCCATGAAACTTTGTGGAGAGGTTAGCATGAATGAGTTCTCCAAAACCCAGAAATATTTTCTGGAAGTTCCACCCAGAAGTGTCTCAATTAGATTATTAACCAATTTTTTAATTATTTCCTAAATCTAAACATAGGGGATATGGTTAATTAATCAATATTAATTGAGATGTGGTGAGAATCATCTAGAAACTTACACGGATTGATAAGGAATTAATTTGGGCCATCGATTATGTTTTAATCTTGGCCGTTGGTGCTCCAACAGAAGATTATAAGAAGAAGTCGATGGGTAGATGGCGAACACACCAGTGCAGATACTCAGTTGCCCAGACAGATAGATTTTCTCAGTGGTTGAAGTTCAACGAGAGAAAATAGATCCAAAGGATGAGTTGTAGGGGAGAGAGATAGGGAATCAATAATAGTCTGAGAGTGCAGGACAACTTCTGGAAGGGTCAACGTGAGAGAGGACGCAGTTCATCAGGGAACTGCACAGAGGATGATGCAGTAAGACCAACGTAAAGGCAGAGGGGTCGTTTCAGGGTTAGAAAATTGTTGTGGAGAGTGAGAAATTTAATACTAAATTTCTCTCAGTGTTTCTTTCTCTATTTTTGTTGTCTGGTATCTTGTACATGAATTACTGTTGAAGAATAATAAAACCCTCATCTGCTGCACTAATTTTCCCACATTGGGCTTTTCCGGGGACAATTGTCCATAAATAACCGTGTTAATGTGCTTATATGTGTGCTAGCATCTCTTTAATTTTCCTTGCATTTAATTTTCCTCAGTATTTAAGTTGTGAAGGCTACAATGTATTTGTTTCGATATTTGTTGTAAGAAACTGCAAATATATTTTTTAATCTTTTTAACAAATAGAAGAAATAATATCACTTACCGCAGTAGGATTCCAGACTTTGGAATTTTCACATTGAGATCACGAACATCATGTACAAATGTTGACTTGAGGTTTGATAAGATTTGCAATAATATTTTATAGTAGGATCAACGAAAGAAACAATTTGGTAGTAGTAATGAAATAGAGGGTTCCAAGAAGGTTTTTGTTTCCAAATTAAAGGGCACAGGTAAATAGGCCAAGGAAAAAGGACAAGTAGTAGTGAGGATGTACCAAGGATTATAAGATCATGAAATGTCATTATTGTGGCAAGGTGGGACATATGAAGAAGAACTATAGAAGGGGGTATTGGCTCAAAAAAAAACCGTCCAAGGAAGACCTTAGTAGTAAGCTTTTGTTATAGAGCATACATGGGAGGAGGAGTTAGTCTTCTATGAATTTATGGACATGACACAAGTAGATTAGCCCAAGCATCTGCTTGGATTATCTATTTATATGCATCATGCCATTTCACCAATAGGAAAGACAGGTTCGCAGAGTACACACCTTGTTCTTCCAAGAACTTAATGATCTTTGATGGTGGGGGTGGAAATGTGCAAATTTCCTTGGAGCAATAATGCTAATCTTCCTAAATGTATACTATGTCCTAAGTATGGAGCTTAATATGCTTTATTTAGATTATGTGACATTGCCCCGAACTAGATGTCAACTTTAGCAATCACAAGCGCTATATAGAGGACAAAGGTACCAAAAATATTGTTTCTCTTGGTGTCGAGGACCATATATTGTTCACACTGATGGATATTAGATAAGTAGACAATAGGCAAGAGTAGCCAAGATTACATTAGATATTAGTATACTATGGAATCATAGGTATGGGCACTTTTATCTACATCTCTCAGTTGGCATGAACGAATATGGTAGATGGATTTCTGAACATTTGGAAACAAATTTAGGGAGTTTGTGAAACTTTCTAGGCAAGGAAGCAACATAGAGTGTCATTTGATAAAGGACAAGCATGGAGAGCACAAATGTAGAACCTGAAATTCGACAATTAAATCAGAGAATTTATTTTAAAACCCATAACTGTGAAATTATAAATTTAAACCGTATAAAGCCCTAATTTGAAATGTTACTCGGAGAATAACTGGAACTTTAATGAAGTTAAAATTTATGGAGAATACCTAGTAATTACCAGCTGAAGGTGTTTTTGTTCTTGCTACCGCAGTTACCAAACCAACCTTTAACTCTGAGCTTATATTGGGTCTACCTGTACGGTCCCCAGATCCAAAAGTCAGATCTTCTGCCCCCCGTGCCCAGCTTTCCAAGAAAAATTAGGTTCAATGTCTTCCTTCGTGGCTATGTTGTAAGTTTTTGTTTTCTCTCAGTCTTCGTCCCCTCGTATCTTTGTATTACCCTTCTCCTTATACCTTCCATACCACCGTCTCCATATTTCCCCGAGCCTGTTGTCTCCTTTACCTTCCAGCACGTGGAGGAGCAACTCGGTCATCCGTCTCTCACGACTCTCCAAAGGCGGTCTCATTATATTGATTATACACAAATCTTCGTAATGTATCTTGAGATTTTAATTCATACTTACAATGTTTTTATTTAATCCTTATTCATAGTTTTATCTAATTGTATACTTTAATTTAAAATGTTTTTAATTTAATTCAAATTTATTTATTTATTTTTATTAAATTTAATTCATTTTATAACTCAATCATTATAAATTTAATTTAGTTTTAATTTATTTTTAAGTTCTTTTCTTAATATACATATATATAACATATATATAAAGGGTATTTAATATAAGGTATATAAGATTCGTACCTATATCAGGGTCCTACTTGATATATTTATAATATTCTGGCGAGTTAGGAGTTTATTTCGATAATCGATTCATTAACCTAAACTTAGACATTTTTCCATATTAGCTAGTATATATACTAGTGCAATACATGTGGTTCATGCATATGTAGCTATCATATGCATGTCTCATATGATTGCTAATATTCCAATGTTCCCCATAATTTGATGGTTCATTACATTATATCTCACCTTTAGAAAAACTTCATCCTAAACTTTGGGTTTATGTAGTATATTAGTAGTTATTTAGTGATTAGTATAATTATGTAGGATTGGTATTTTGAACATTTATAGCTTTAAAATATTAATAGTCATACCCTGACCCCACAAGGTTTCCAAGCTATTCTAGAATCATCTTATCCATCCTAATCTCTTCCGCCCCCATCCTATCCGCCCTCTACTAGAGTATTCCATGGCGTCAGCTATACTGATCTAACCATACATAGACTATAAGGATGACATCGCCAACTATACCGACCTGATTTCCCAGTAGGCATCTAACAGTCATCATCGCACGTCTAGGGGAGCGTGAATCACAAAGTTCTCCCATGCCTTCAGATTTTGGAGGGTAAATGATGGGTAATACCTCCAAAATCTGGAGTCATGGGAGGACTCTGTGAGTGACGCTCCCCTAGACAATGGTGGGTAATACCTCCACCTCTCTTAGTGGGACCAGGGTCAACACCCTATCATGGAATTTCATTGAGCCATAATTGTTATTGGAATTTTGTCATCATGTGGTGGGTTTGGTAATGATGTTATCTGCAATGTAGCTCTTGTCCATACATTATAATATATGCATCAATATACTCAAAACAATTCATGTGGTGGGTTTGGTAATGATGTTATCTGCAATGTAGCACTTGTCCATACATTATAATATATGCATCAATATACTCAAAACAATTTGTATTTAAATAGCAGTGTTTGTATAAGTCATACAGTTATAATTTTCTTAGTCATATCCATTCTATATATCAATAACTTAGCTTTCATCTTAAAATGTAGTCATTCTTTTATTTTTATCTCATCCATAACATAATTCATGATTTAGATTTCATTTAAGATTGATCAAATACTAAATTTCAGGTTGTATCCATATTTCAACAATGCTAATTAATACCACATTTTTCATTGGTATCCACGTGCCAACATAGTTAAGAAAATAACATATATTATGTATTGACATAAAAAAAATTCATTTTTTTTACATTTGATAATCCAAAATAATAGTTTCAAGTATCTAGCTCAAAATAAAGTAAATATATACAAAATAAGGTTTTAAGTTCCATAAGGTCAACACAAGATGCGGTATTTTTTACATATGATATTTGTATCTTCTTAGGTAGTCGATCCAAGGCTATACTTGTCCCACCAGACTTTAACTTGGTCTAGCATGTGATCCCTGAGCTGTCAAACCCTACCTTTCGGTATATGTAATGGTTCGACCAAAATGGTTCCCTCATCTGATACCTGTAGTTCCTTCCATTGAAGGTTATGAGATTTATCAATTATGTAATACCTTAATAGAGATACATGAAATACATTATGAACTTTATGCAAGTGGGGTGGCAGTGCAAGATGATAGGCGACGAGTCTGACTTTTTTCAAAACTTTGAATGATCCAATAAATTAGCGTGACAACTTTGTCCCTTTTCTTAATCGGATAGTGATTTTATTTGGTCTGATGCAGATGAAAATCTAATCTCCTACTTCATAATTCCTATTTTTCCTATGAGCATTAGCATAACTCTTTTGTATATCTTGTGCCTCTTTCAATCGTTTCATAATTTGTTTAATCTGTTCTTCCATATCTCGAATTAATTTCGGTCCCACTATTACCCTATCTTCTAACCTGTCCCAACTTAACGATGTTCCGCAAGGTCTTCCATACAATGCTTCAAATGGAGGCATCCCGATTGAACTGTGGTAACTATTTTTGTATGCAAATTAATCTAAGGGTAAGTACTTTTCCTAGTGTGTTTGTTGGTCCATAACATACATCCTCAACATATCTTCTAGTACTTGGTTCACCGTTTCTGTTTTTCCATCAGTCTCAGGATGATAAGTTGTACTTAAATTTAGTTGAGTTCCTAAGTTTGATTGCATACAAGTCCAGATCTTGAAGTGAATCATGACTTTCTATCTGATATGATCTTCTTAGGTACTCCATGAGATTTGATAATTTCATTTATAAACACCTAAGCTACATCAACAACTTCGTATGTATCTCTTACTGGAATGAAATGGGCACTTTTAGTTAATTTATCCACCACAACCAGAATGAAATTATGCTTTTGTGGAGTAAGAGGTAGCCCGACGATAAAAACCATAGAAATTATCTCCCATTTGGTCATAGGAATGTTGTGAGGTTGTAGGAGACTTGCTCGGTGACAATGGTCAGTTTTCACTTGATGACATTCAAGACATTTTGCAATGAGTTTAACAATATTGTGTTTCATGCCTGCCCAAAAGAAGAGTTTCTTTGTATCAACATACATTTTCTTTACACCCATATGTGCACAATACAATTCTCTGTGAGCTTCCTCAAGGATGGTGTTTCAGATATCCCCACTATCAAGAATATACATCCTTCTATGAAATCACAAAATTCCATCATCTTCTAGTTCATATCCCTCAAATTTAGGTTCCTTTGGATTTTTACTATCGAGCCCAGATCCTACTTTTAGATACCAATTGCCTCTCAAGAGATGTTCTAGTACTCGTTTCCTTGAGTCTACCTTGATAGATATAAGGGAAAATATTTGAGGTCTTCTACTTAAAGCATCTAACACCACATTCTTTTTTCCTTTAATGTATGAAATTCCAAATTCATACTCACTTAGGAATTCACTCCATTGTCTTTGCCTAGCTTTCAAGTCTCTTTGAGTAAACAAATATTGTAAAATTTGGTGGTCGATTTTGAGTGTAAAGATTCTCCCTACTAGATAGTGTCTCCATATTTTTAAAGCTAGCACTACAACAACTAACTCTAAATCGTGTGTTGTGTAGAGTTCTTCATGAGGCTTTAACTTCCTTGAGGCATATGCTATTACTCCTTTGTCCTGCATTAATACTGCACCTAATCCTTGCTTGGATGCATCAGTACACACAATAAAATATTTGTCCATATAAGGTACTCTCAAGATTCGTGCACTAGTCAACAATATTTTAAGCTCAGAGAATGCACTATGAAATTCTTCAGTCCATTCATACCTAACACCTTTACGCTAAAGGGTTGTGATAGGCTTTGAAATTTCAGAGAATCCTTCTACAAATATTCAATAGTAGCTGGCTAAACCCATAAAGCTTCGTACTTCATGTGCATTTTTTGGTAATGGTCGTTCCATGATTGCCTTTACCTTCTCGGGATCTACTAAGATTCCTTCATCAGATATGATATGACCCAAGTAGTGAATCTTCTTTTGAAAGAAAGAACATTTGGATAAATTTCCATATAATTGGTGTTCTCTGAGGCATGATAATACTATCTGCAAATGTTCTTCACTCTTTTTCTCATTTTTGGAGTAGATGAGAATATCATCTAAGAAGAATGGTACAAATTGATCAATATATTTGTGGAAAACATTGTTCATAAGGTTCGTGAATAATGCTGGTGCATTGGTCAACCCAAATGGTACCACAATGAACTCATAATGCCCGAAGCTTGTTCAGAATGTAGTCTTCGAGATATCACTTTCCTTAATTCTTAATTGATGATGGCTTGATTGTAGATTCATTTTTGAAAAGATAGAAGCTTCTTTCATTTGGTTGAAGAGGTCATCAATTCGAGGCATTGGATACCGATTCTTTATTGTAGATCGATTTAAGTCTCGGTAGTCTATGCATAACCTAAAGGAACCACCTTTCTTGTTGAAAAAAATTACAGGGAGCACCCTAAGGTGAAATACTGGGTCAAATGTGTCCTATATCCAATAATTCCTTCAACTGAATTTTTAATTCTTGAAGTTCTGGAGCTGTCATTCTGTAAGGTGTTTTATAGATCGGTTTTGTACCAGGTTTCAATTCTATTGTGATATCCAGCTCTCTTTCGGGAGATAATCCTGGTAGTTCCTTTCGAAAAACATTATGAAATTCAAATAACATTGGATATTGTTCTAAGGACGGTCCTTCCTCCTTGCTTACTTCTTGAACTGCATATACCTGACAACCTTTTATTAAGAAACGCTTCATTTGCATTGCTGAGATGAAGTGTAAATATACTTTCCCCTTCATACCTTATATTTGGATCATTTCTCCTTCATCATTTATACAGAGCATTGTTTTCCCCTAACAATCTACCCATGCCTGATGAGATTCTAACCAATCCATCCCTATGACGAGGTCATAAGTTCCTAAGGTTGCGACATAAAATTTTAACTTAGTCGAATAGATCCCTAGATCAATCTTTCATTCCTCGACACTTAAATATATGGATTGAAGTTCTCCTGAAGCCATTTCCACTTGTCTGAAATCATTTTGATTGCGGGCTTCCAACCGACATTTATTTAATGCATATGACGAAATGAAACTATCAGTGGCACCAATATAAAATAAGATTTTGAGTTTTATGTCATTAATAATACCTGAGGAGTCCACTACAGTGGACTGATGTGCTACCTGATTGTTGTTCATTACTGCATGGATTGTATGATTTCCTTGGGTATTTGATGATGGCTCTTTTCCCATTCTATGCATTATACTTGACGAAGCTTCCAGACAATCACGTTGAAAATGCGGTCCTCCACATCCCCAACAATTAACCTGGGGTGATCCCCTTGAGTTAAATTGTGAGTTTCTAGATATGGAGCTTCGTTCTCTTGTGCCACTTCCTCTCGTGTTTCTTCTTCTATTAGTAGTTCCTCGAGATTTCCATGGACTTGTGTTTGATGATTCAACAACTATAGTATTAACTACCATGGGAGTTCTTGCTCCTACTCCTCTTGGGGTAAATATATTACCATAAGGATGTGGTCTCGAGCTACTTCCCCTGAAGAAGTTTCAGGGAGTCTTTCCTGGAAACCCTTGTTGTAGGGGTTTTGTTGGCCTAACATCCATTTTTATTCCCAGATGCTCCTATACATAACGGCCACATTCAATTGCCTCGGCTGCTGTTGATGGCTTCCACACCCTAACCATGGCCCTAATTCGAGGATTTAATCCATATACAAAGCGTTCAACTTGATGTTCGTCAATATCTAGATAATGAATATATTTCATAAGCTCTATAAACCTTATTTCATATTCTTCCACTATTTTGTTAACTTGGAATAGCATATAGAAAGCTCTAGCTTGCTACCCCTAAAAGTAAGGTGGCAAGTATTTAGCATGAAATATTTCCTCAAACAACTCCCAGAGAACATTATTCGTTGTGAGGTGTAATTGTTTTTCCAAATTTTCCCAGCAAATCAAGGCACTTTCCCTTAATTGAAATATGGCAATTTTTGTCTTGGAAGTAGAAGAGTACTCTCTTAGCACAAAACGTATATTCTTTCCTTCTAAACATGCTTTGACATGTTCTCCAACTCGTCCTCCTGAAAATTTTGTGAGTTTAATCTTTTGCATCTCCCTGTAAATATCTTCCTTTGATTGTTTATAATTAGAAATTTTGGGCTCCATTGGGTTTCTTTCTTCAAGTTGAGGTTTCTCTTCTTTGGCATTAGCTATTTGCGGCCCTTTTAATGTTTCCTAGATGGCCTCCAATGAGTGCATTATAACGATTAACTCGAGTGCTGAGGCAATTGGTGTTGATGATGGTCTCGAAGGTGGTGATGGAGATGGCGATGATGACGGTGGTGGCGTTAGCGATGGCGATGCTACCCGATCATGTCATCATCGTTGATATGTCCTTACCATCGCAACTTTTCTTGGGCATATAATAAGATTATGAGAATCAGAGGTACACTTTTAGATTTAATATATGAAATTTTGTAAATTCAAGCTCATAAACGGGTATAGTTTTTTTCTTCTATTATCACCTCCTTGTCCTAATGCATGGTGTTCTATCCTGATTCATAATAATCCTTAGCCAAATGCATGGGACTTTGTAGACCATAGTATTATTTCGTAATATTTGTCTAGTATTTTCTAGTCCTAAATACAAGATAATGAATTTTAATCATACTACATAAGTTTTCATAGTTAATGATACCACTTGTGCTACTAATGAGTACTTCATAGCCACAATATGTCCCTATAAGAGTTATATATACATAATCACTTAAAATAGAGAAAGCAATGTCTTTTGAACTTGAACCATGTACATAATAATGAGAATTTTTTGCCTTGATGGTTGCAAACCTGCCTTATGCGGTGAAAGATTTTGTGAATAGTCATTCAAATTACAAGCAACATATGACAAACCCCTGTCATTATTATAGTGTTATAATCCACCCATCCATCTATGATATACTAACCTTTTCTTTTCTCCTTTTTTTTTTTGAAACTTACGGACAAACTTATCAAAAGTTATATTGAAATAAACATTAAAGTTATGTACCAAACATAAATTCTATAAAAGTGACTTAATTTAAATAATATTTAAAACACTTTTCTATTCCAATAATGCATCTCATTGAAATGTAAATATCCACGTAACTTTGAGTCAAATTTCAAAACAATCTGAATTTCTCTATTATACTTATTCTAACGGAGCCAATTTTGACCTTACTAAATATCTCTAACTGGACCTTTAAATTATTTTCACACACACGACCTTTAACTAGCCAACTCTTAGGCAAAAGAAGAAGAAGAAGAAGAAATTATTTTAACGTCCACGAGGCTAAAGATAGCCTATGGGACATATTGTTGCTTTTTCTGTGAAGCTTCACAATAAATGCTCCCAACTTCTCGACAAACCCCTCCCTAAATAGATTATCCCAAGAGCTAGCTGCCAGCATATCTGCATAAATTTCCCTGTTGTCTTTGAAGGCCTCACATTCTAAAATGAAATGTTTTTCTGTTTCCACTTTTCCAGGAGAACAAAAAATGCATACCCTTTCCACCCACACTTCCTTTGGCCTTTTTCAGTGCCCTATTTCACAACGGAGTTGATGAGAATTAGTCCTTAACTGAGCAATAAGAATTTTGGCTCTCTAAGAGATTTTGGCCTCTATGTATGCTTTTGGTTGATGATTATGAGTGGGATTAAACACTTCAATATAGTAATTTTTCTTTCTTCCTAGCTTCTTATCCCAAGTACGTTTGTGGTACTTTTCCATAACAAAAGATTTTATCTCTTTGCTATTTATGGGACACGCGTTCAAGCAAATACCCCATTTACTAAACCATTTGTTATTTTGCTGCATCCAAGTTTTTTTGCTCTTGCACAATCTATCATTAAAGACAACCTTAGGCCATCTACCCTCTTCCATTTGCTCAATTTTTTTTAAATGCCTTATGACTTGCACCATAGAAATTGCTTCAATAGGAGCAGACCTTGTTTCACTTAACAAGATATCATAAGGAACTGCACTTTTAATCTTAAATTTGTTTGTAATAAAATGCTTCTGAATTTTCTCAATTTGTCTCCACTGCATGTCGGAGGTACTGCTAGCCCACAGTTCACAACCATAGAGAATCACCGGAATCACTAGAAGCCAAAAAAGAGTTTGAGTCGTCTTCCAGTCCCATAACTCTGCCTTTGTACACCTATTTTGAAAAGCATAAAATGCTTTCAAATCCCCCAAAGTTATTTTCTTTCTACAACCATTCTAGCTTAGATTTTTGTTGAATTCAATCTCGAGGTATTTGTAATCCGCAACTTCATCCAGAATGTTGCCTTCAAAGTAGAACTTATGTTGGTTATGTTTTCTTTTCTTAGAGAAGACCACTAATTTCGTTTTGCTAATATTGACTTGCATCCCCACACTTATACAAAAATGCTCAAGGGATAGTAAGTGCTCTTGCAAACAAAGAGCCGATTTAGCAATCAGAATAAGGTCATCTGCATACAAAAGAAGCCTTATAACAAACTTGGACAAATAGATACCATCACCCCCTTGCGAATTTAACCACTCCTCAAGCTTGTTGATATATAAACCAAAAAGGGTAGGAGAGAGTGGGCAACCTTGCTTGACCCCGATATCACTTCTAAAACTTTCAGAAATGTCTGCTGAAGTTCTAATTTTGACTTTCACATCTTCATACAACCTATGCACAGTTGCTCTCAAATGTTTAGGAACCCCAAGTTCCTCCATTCTCTGCCAAAGTTTATCCCTAGGAACCGAGTCAAACACTTTTTTAAAATCAACAAAGCAACAAAAGACTTCTTCCTTTTTCTCCCAAACTTTTTCACTGATGTGCCTTAAAGTTACGCAATGATCAACTTTGGAATGTTTAGGTCTAAAACCTGATTGCCCTTTAGCACGCTTATCTCTTTCTTCTGCCCACTTGCTAATTTTGTTTTCAAGCATGCTTCCAAATAGCTTTGCAAACAAAGGGTTTATCATGATGGTCCTATAATTGGAGGGATTATTGACGCCACCACTCTTGAAAAGAGGTATTGCCAGACTAGTTGACCAATCTGTGGGGAGCCCTTGTTGTATGATGTTGTTGAAGATTTTTGTAATGTGAGGTGCAAGAATATTTGAGCCCCACTTTAGATATGCTTGGAGTTCAGCTAAGTATTTTTCTTTTCCAACACCCAACTTCTTGATACCCATCTCTACCTCTTGTACTGTGAAGGATTCAGTATCAGTGTTGACCAAGGGGGGAGGGTCAACCTTGGGAACCTGCTCATAGAGTTGTCTTGCGTAATCCCCCATACTTAAACTTGTATCTTTTTCGGTTGGAGCTCCTTCCAAAATAATTTGGGATTATTTTTCCCAAGGAAGATTAGTTCTTCCCTCCTTGAAACCATGAAATCAACCTTTTTCTTGCTTAATAATTGCTTGTACGATTTGAGCATTATGTTATACTTGTTTGACTCTTTCCACATTCTCCTTGCCTTTTTGCATTCCTCGTCAAACCAAACATTAATCGAAAAAGCAATTTGTTTCAGACTTCTTATTTTTTGTTCTTTTTCACTTTGCAAGTGCACATTGAATTAAATGTGTTAATTTAATGACTATGAAGGTTGTGAATTGTAATTTTCTCCTTCTCAAAGAGCATCTCTAGTGTCATTTTGAAGGTACTACAATTTTCTGGTGTCAAAATAATTATGCCCTGTGGGAGATTTTGTTGGACAAGTCGAATTTTTGACTTAATTGTTTTTTTCTAATCCAAGAGAAACATACATAATTTGGCTTGTGATTTGATTTCAAATCCCACGGCTAATCTCCAACCAAAACTTCTTCCATTTTCTCACACAAACCATGCCAGCAAATTACATAATCTACCACACTTGCTCCATTGTAAGTATTGCAAGTGAAATTACCAGACTTTTCCCATATAGTCAAGCCATTACAAATGACTAAATCAAAGGCCCCACATAGAGTAAACAATTGTTCACCAAAGAGATTGCAGCCCTCGTCCTCTGAAATTATTTCCCACTGATGATTACTTTCTTCTGTAAGCCAAATAGGGTCATAATCATCTTTACAACAAAGAATTCTAGCTTGCCCACTTGTAGTCCTAGCATTGAAATCATCCACTATAAGGACTTCACCTAGCTGTGAATATGTTGCAATATCCACTTTTAAAGCTACAAATGGATCTTTGTGGTCAAGCCCTCTACCTTTGTAGATTTTTGGAACTTGTGGCACAAAATAGCATCCTGCAATTCTAATGTGGTTTCCATTTTTTGATATTTTAAACCAAATGAATTGCTTATTTGAGTCTTCTTTTTCTAACTGAATAAGATGACCTTCTTTCTCCCTTACTAAAACCATGATACCCCTGTGCCCTTTACGATTCCCTGCTCCCTTGTTCCACACTACCATCTTCCAGTATCCTTCAAACAAAGGTGTCTTGCACCCTTCATGCTCATTTGTTTCTATGAGGCATATTATGTCTCGATTTTCCACAATAGACCCTAACCCAGTTCCTCGTCTCCATGGGTAACCTCTGCAGTTCCAATAAACTAATCTTAAGGAAACCTGGGTATGACTTGATTGCTATTTATTTAGACATGCAAGACTCACATTTGAGTCTTTGTCCCTGTTTTCCCATACTGATCTTGTTTTTTGATTTCCTGTTGAAGAGTTTGTTGCCTCTTCTTTATTACCATCTTGCTGCTCTGTTCTGGAAGGAGGTCCAAATTGTGCTATCACAACTTTGCCTTTATAAATCCATGCTCTCTTTCCTTCATCTCTTTCTACCCTAACCTTTAAAATTTCCTCTGTTCTTTCCTCCTGTTGTTTTATAGTTAAATCTTCTTCTAGGAAAAAACGAGAACCCCTCAAGAGATGTTTCTTGCTTATAATAATATATTTATCATGCAAGCTAGGCATAATGACTTTTATGGGCTTGGCTCTCTCCCCATTAAACTTACCCACCCTCCATGCTTGACATATTTGTCCTTGCCATAACAACTTGTCTTTCAAGAAGTCTCTTGCAAGGTCAAGAGTACATTCATTTTTCCCATAGTCTTTCACCCCTTTAATAATTAGGTTTGCTGCCCTATTTTGTCTTTCCTTGCCTTCACTATCTTGCATGTTGTCAGCCTGAATATTTGTTTATCCTTCCTTATTAGCAGAATTTCTAATAACTTGAGCCTAAGTTTTGGAAACTTTGGTGGAATCTCCTTTCGTTTCTTCTCTTGCATTCTCTTCATGGTTGTTTATTTGGGCAATCATTTTCCCTTTATCCTGGGATGATTTCACATTCACCACCTCTGTACTTTCCACTACAAAATTCTTTATGTTTTGCACATTCACCTTCATGCGTTGCCATTTTGTCTTCCCTATCAGGAAAGATTCATGTAGCAATGCCACTTGTTCTTTTAAAATTTTATCAATTTCTGCTAACGCATTGTTCTCAGCCATTATTATATGAATTTTATGATCTCTTTCCTGCCCTTTAACTTCTAAAACCTCCAACCTTTGTTTTGCATTTAAGAATTCTTTCACATAAATATCAGATGACTAGGTGAGAGGTGTGGATGTGGAGTTATATAAGGCAGAATCATCAATGACTTTTCCTTTGGACTTCTTGTTTCCACGTGCTTGTGGAGGAGACTTGTTTGAGTGCTTTTTGCAAAGGGCTCGATTACTTTTCTTTTGAGATTGTTTCTTCCTTGCTTGCTCCCATTTTAGATGGGCTATTCTTCATTTTAAAATGCCCCGATATTGTTTGGCATTGACTCAAACCCACTTCCCAACTTTGGTGGATGAGGCAATTTTCACTTGTCCTAAATCATTTGTCTCCACATGTTCTGAAATTTCTGGTTCCTTTGTCATGTTTGAATGCATTTTCTACTGCTTTCTCGTTACTTGATACTTCTGCTACATAAAAACTCCCTACTCTCACACTGCTCACTGTTCATTGCTCGCTACTGTCACTGTTGCCCACACTGCTCACACTGCTCTTCTCTGCTCATACTGCTGACCACACTGCTCACCACACTGTTCAATGGTTGGACAAAAACCTCCAACCAATTCAAACCCAGCTGCTCCTCCAAATTCAATCATGTGCTAAATCGACTGCCAAATCCTCCATAAATTATTCCTCTAATTATAATGCAAAAGCTGCGGTTTGCATTCTGCGAGAAGTTTCCAAAGGAGTCCAATTTTTCTGTCAATGGAGTCGTGATAAATACGACAATATAACAGCTAACAGAGACCTGGTGGTAAGGGAAGTCAATGATAATGAACATATATATAAAATATCAGTCCACCAAAATAACATTTTAGTTTTGATTTGTGGTGTACGCTGCCCATAAATACATATACAAGTTCACAATTAATGACAATCCTTGAGGCTCACGCAGAACAAGTTCCTGAGGTTACACGTAGTCCCATAATGAGATTACAACCACTCTAATGTATGCAAAAATGATTTTTACGCCTCACAATACAACTTCCAGAATTTGTGTGTTGGCATTGGGATGGGCTACGACCTCCTAGAATTCATGGAGATTCACAGCAAAAGAATAAGGCCTTTTGAGACTTGGTTCCTTGTCCAGATTTAAGATACGACCTGCCTGTAGCAATACTTCCTCCAAATATGGTGTTCTGATGTAGATAGATCGCTCAGAACCTTTCCTTCATCTCTTCTACGTGCAGTAACATACTATGATTTTGGATACATAAGACATGAGGGGTGGAAATTTGTATAGTTAGTTGGGGCCGAAGCACAATAAACTTACCAGAATGTAATTAAACTTATTATATATATATATATATATAGACACACTATGTCATGGCCAGTAGAGAGGGTTTATGTTCCCCAGCTGAACTCTCATAACTTAGCATTGAAACCGTCAAGGCAACCATAGCCATGACCATGATTCTATTATTAATCATTTATTTATTTATTCCTGATTATTTTTTTTTCTTTTTTCTTTTTTATAATTTGAAAGGTTATAGAACATAAAAGGAGATATAATGGAATTGTTTTCCTTTATTTTAATATTTTGAGTTTTATTTATTTACATTTCGTTTACTTTCCTTTATGTGTAAGATAAAAGAGAAAGTATAAAAGTACATTATAGAAAGTATAGAACTATTTAGAATGGACATTCGGTTCTCAAAATCATTCAAGGAAAAGGATTATGGTAGAAACATTGATTAGAATAAATTCAAAGAAGGTCATCGGTTGTCACCTATATCCAAAATTATAGTAGACCTCAAATTTGCATAGGGTGACAATCAATGTGGTTGGCAATGCTAGGTTGTGGTTTTGTTCCTCTCTCTATAACATTCTTTACTGCACTGACGCACTTAAACCCTTTATGGACTAGTTCCAAGTCATGCATCCACAATCAAACCACTGTGTAATAAGTGACACTTATATTGCCCCACTTTATTGTAGAACCCAAAATTCGACAATTAAATCACATAATTTATTTTAAAACCCGTAACTGTGTAATTATAAACTTAAACAATGAAAATCCCTAATTTGAAATGTTACTCAGAGATTAACTGGAATCTTAAAGAAGTTAATTTTTTTGGAGAATACCTGGTAATTACCAACTGACGGTGTTGTTGTTTCTACTACTGCAGTTACTAAACCAACCTTTACCTCCCAACCTATATAGGGTCTACCTATACAGTCCCCAGATCCAAAAGTCAAATCTTGTGGCCCCCGTGCCTAGCATTCCAAGAACAATCAGGCTCAATGTCTTCCTCTATGGCCCTGTTTGTTGTAATTTCTGTCTTCCCTCAATCTTCATCCCCCGTCTTTGTGTATTACCCTTATCCTTATACCTTCCATACCATCGTCTCCATATTTTCCCGGGCTTGCTCATTCACCTTCCAGCATGTGGAGGAGCATTATGGTCATCCATCTCTCATGACTCTTGAGAGGCGGTCTCATTATATTGATTATACACAAACCTTCGTAATGTATCCTAAGATTTTAATTCATACTTATAATGTTTTGATTTAATCCTTATTCATAGTTTTATTTAATCGTACACTTCAATTTAAAATGCTTTTAATTTAATTCAAATATGTTTAGTTATTTATAATAAATAATTATTTTTTAAAACTTAATTCATTTAATTTAATTTAGTTTTAATTTATTTTTTAAATCTTTATAATATTTGTGCGTGCGTGTGCGTTTGTTTTTATTTAAAGGGTATTTATATAGGTTTATAGAGTCGTACCAATATCAATGTCCTACATGATATATTTATAATATTCTGGCGAGTTAGGATTTTATTTCGATAATTGATTCATCAACCTAAACTTTAGAAATTTTTCCATATTAGCCAGTATATATACTAGTGCAATACATGCGGTTCATGCATATGTCGCTATCACATGCATGTCTCGTATGCTTGCTAATATTCCAATGTTCCTTGTAATTTGATGGGTCATTACATTTATCATGTAAATTCAATAACATTTATACAATATATGACAACACTTTTTTTTGTTTTTTACTTCAACAGTGATATACTTACAAAATTTCGCCAAAAAAATCACTTATCAGATATCAATTGCCATTTTTTTTATTAGAACATACAATCCAATGATACCATATTTATTTATAAAGGGCGTCAGGAAGTTTATGGGCCAGACACACGAAGATTACAACTAAAATTCTAATGCCCTAAGGTCATGAAGGGTTCAAAACATAGCTCTGATACCAAAGTGTAGAACCCGAAATTCCACAATTAAATCAAAGAATTTATTTTCAAACACGTAACTGTGCGATTAGAAATTTAAACAGTATAAAGCTCTAATTTGAAATGTTACTCAAAGAATAACTGGAATTTTAAAGAAGAAGTTAAAATTTATGGTGAATACTTGGTAATTACCAGCTGAAGGTGTTGTTGTTCCTGCTACCGCAGTTACCAAACCAACCTTTAACTCCTAGCTTATCTGGGGTCTACCTGTACGGTCCCCAGATACAAAAGTCGGATCTTCTGGCCCCCGTGCCCAGCGTCCCAAGAACAATCAGGCTCAATGTCTTCTTCTATGGCTATATTGTAAGTTTTTGTCTTCTCTCAACCTTCGTCCCCTCATCTCTGTGTATTCCCCTTCTCCTTATACCTTCCATACCACTGTCTCCATCTTTCCCTGGGCCTACTATCTCCTTTACCTTCCAGCACATGGAGGAGCAGCTTGGTCATCCATCTCTCATGGCTCTCCAAAGGCGGTCTCATTATATTGATTATACACAAACCTTCGTAATGTATAATGAGATTTTAATTCATATTTATAATGTTTTGATTTAATCCTTATTCATAGTTTTATCTAATTGTATACTTCAATTTAAAATGTTTTTAATTTATTCAAATTTATTTATAATTAAAATAGTTTAGTTATTTTTGAGATTTTATGTTATATATATTGTTTTTATTATTTAAAGGGTATTTATATAGGTATATAAGAGTTATACCATATCAAGGTCCTACTTGATATATTTATAATATTTTGGTGAGTTAGGAGTTTATTTCGATAATCGATTCATCAACCTAAACTTAGACATCTTTCTATATTAGCCAGTATATATACTAATGCAATAGATGTGGTTCATGCATCTGTAGATATCATATGCATGTCTCGTATGCTTGTAATATTCCAATGTTCCCTATAATTTGATGGGTCATTACAACAAAGAATCTTTGAACTAGTTCATGTAGACATTTGTGGACCAATAAACACAACATCAATCATGAGTGACAGGTATTTTCTTCCATTTAGTGATGATCATGGTAGGAAAACAAGGGTGTCTAAGTTTGAAACTAAAATTTGAAGTCTTTAATGAATTTCAAAAGTTCAAACTCTTAATAGAAAGAGTTAGGTTATCACATTACTTCTTTTAAATTTGATAATGGTGGTGGATTATATTCCAAATAATTTAATAACCTTTGTGCTAAACGTGGGATCAAAAGACAATACACCGTACACTCCATAATATAATATAATAGAGTGGTTGAGAGGAGGAATTATAGGTGTGTTCCCAACAAGTTTCGAGCTAAGGTAGTGTTCACAACAATATACTTGTTGAATAGATCTCCAATGATGGAGGGGAAGCAAAAGACTCTAGAGGAGCCATGGTTTGAAAGAAAGTTTGAAGTTAGCCATCTTAAAGTCTTTGGTTCTACTACCTACACTTAGATTCCAGATGAAAATAGAACCAAGCTAGATGTAAAGAGAAAAATGATGATAATCATGGGTACAATTAAAATCATAAATCCTATAGGTTGGTTGATATTGGTGCCCATAAGGTGATATTTAGTAGAGATGTTGTTGATTAAAAGGTTGGACCTCTCCACACTTCTCCCAAGGGGGAGATTATGAGCATGGGGAGTCTTCTTGGCCCATAATTTTCAATGGAGATAACTTGAAGCAACTTTTATATGACATAAAGTTGGAGATGAGGTGGATCCACATAAGATACCCAAGTAATGACACAACACCATTAGTGATGTCTTAATAGGTGAAGTGATTGAGGGGTGATCATTGAGAGGAAAGAGCAAACAAAAACCAAACATGGTAAACTTTGTTATGATGGTCAATGTTAAGGAATTCTATGAGGCACAATTGTGTTAGGAGGCAAAAGAGAGATTTGAATGGGAGAAGGCCATGGAAACAAAACATGGGAGTTTGATGAAAAATTAGAAATGGGAACTCACAACTTTTTCACCAGGGAAAGAAATTGTTAGCTGCAAATGGGTGTATAGGATCAAGTATAACACAAATGGTAAACTTGAAAAATACAAATCACAATTGGTTGTGAAAGGATTCTCTCAATGAAAAGGCATTAACCATGAATATACCTGTGCTCCTACAAAAAAGATGGACACCATCTAAGTTGTTTTAGCCATGGTAGCACCATTTGGCTAGAAGGTCCATCAAATAGACATGAAGAGTGCCTTCCTCAATGAATATTTTTAGGAAGAGGTCTACATGCACGAGCCACAAGGCTTTCAAGTTTCATGGAAGGAGGTTGTGGCATGTGGATTGAAGAAGGCTCTATATGGTATAAAGTAGACACCCAGGGCATGGTACATCAAGAGTGACGGGTACTTGGATGAACATGGGTTCTAGTGGAGATTCCTTATAATTTAAATATGTATGTCAAAGAGTTGGTAATGATATCATTATTATAGGCCTCCTACACTACCATCTAGGTGTAGAAGTTTGGTAAATAGTTAGTAGCATCTTTTCTCACAAAAAAAAAAAATGATAGAAGTTTGCTTGACAAGTTCTCAATATCAAATTGTAAAATCTCATCTACACCTATGGATAAGGAATGGAAATTTAACCAAGACAGACTCTAAGGAAGTTAATGAGTTAGTATACATGAAACTAGTGGGTAGGTTGTTATATCTCACAACCACTAGCCCTGATTTGAGTTGCAATATGAACTTCATTTGTAAATTCATGAAAACACCAAAGGTGGAGCATTACACTACAATGAAATGAATGTTGAGATATGTCAAAGGGACACTTGGCATTTTGTACAACATAAGCAAATACTCTCCACTATGTTGGTATGTAAATTTAGATTAGATAAGTTCTTTCAATGATAGACAATCCAACTTCTAGATATGCTTTCAACCTTGTCAAGGGTGAAATCACATGGACCAACAAGTAGCATCAAGTAGGTGTTATAGGTGGATGGGATTTTTGGAAAAAGTCTACTTTCTTATTAAAGATAAGAAAAGTGTGACAAACAAACTAGATGATATGTTGCCAATGCTAGTCATGAAAAATATTACAACAATGGGAGCTATTATCTAACTTGAGCCATTCACACATGAATTTATAAGTGAAAATACAAGAAGGATATAGATTTTGGGAATGTCTTTTAGTAGTTGAAGGAGAATATAGTGGTTGTTCCAAAGGGAAATGAATGCCATCTTCAAGGTGGGATAATTTACAAATTGGGCAAGTTTCAGATACTATGATGGAGAATCTAGTTGATGAGGAAAGGTTACACTTCTTGTACAATATGAAAGAAGTGGGAAAATAAATGATGTGTCTCAGAGCATATATCACATTTATGCAACGTTTGACAATAGGTAGGTCGATCACCAAACCTCCGTGATTGAAATGGAAGGCATGATCAATTACTAGTTTATTTCAATTTTTATTGATCATGGCTCCATATTTTAGTTATGTAAGTCCACAAGTTGCAAAAAAGTGTGTGTTGTACAACACAACCCATGACAAGTCGTGGTTGGTCCATTTGACCACGGGGACTAAGAAATGAGTTGAACATGTGCCGAAGTTAGGATTAGTTGTCATAAATGGCATCCCTATGATTTCAAATCTCAATCTATTATTGTTGGGCTTGTATGATGCCCTAATTGGGATGGACTAATTAGTGGCCCACATAACCAAGGTTGACTACCACAAAAAGTCGATAGAGTGTCTCAATGAGGAAGGAGAAAAGACAATGTTACAAGGAAAGAGAAATCCCGTGATAGTTTGGAAAATAATTGTGTTGCAATTAAAGGGGTGCAATAGGAAGGAGTGTGGACTATTTTTTGTTCAGGTGACCAATGAATTAGAGGAAGATAAGGATAGAATTGAAGAACAAATAATAATAAAATAATTAAGTGATGTGTTCCTTGAAGGGATCCCAGGATTTTCACCAAGGAGGGAATTTAATTTTCAAATTGAATCATTGTCGGGATCAAAGTCAGTATCTAAATATCTATACCTGGTATAGCTAAAACTGAAATTGAAAGAGAAGTTGGAAAAATGATACAAAAAACCCAACATATCACCCTTAGAAGCACCCGTATTATTTGTAAAGAAGAAGGTTGGCACTTTGAGGTTGTGTATAGGCTATATATAGCTCAATAAAGACACAATCAAGAGAATATATCCTTTGTTGAGGATTGAATATTTGTTTGACCAACTAAGAGGAGCCATGGTCTTCTCAAAGATCAATTTTGAGGTCTTAGTATCATCAAGTACACATCAAAGATTAAGACATTAACAAAAATCCACTTAGAACCAAGTATGGACACTACGGCTTTGTGTTTGTGTTGTTTGGGCTCACAAATTCCCCAACGACATTTATGTGTTTGATGAATAATGTTCTTAGTCCATATTTGGGTAAGTTTGTGTTGGTTCTAGTCGATGACATCTTGGGATATTCAAAAACCAAGAAGGAGCATTGAAAATATTTAGCAGAAATATTGCAAGTGCTAAGAAAGCATAAGCTCTATGCCAAAATCAACAAGTGTAACTTTTTCTAGTTACAGGTTCAATATTTCAGGCACATTGGCTCCAAACAAGGAGTGGTAGTAGATTCATACAGTATTAAAGCTATTATGGAATGGCCTATTCCTCATAATGTGACTAAAGTAAGATCCTTCACGAGATTGGCTATGTTAGAAAGTGTAACAAGAAAGGCTCAATTTGACTTTAGCCTTAGTCAAATTTAGTAAATCTAATTTCAACATCAGCGAGACAACTTGGAGGTAATTAACTAGTGTGACATGGCTCTTGTCACTGAATTAGCTAAGTAAATTCAAGTTAGTGGGCTTGGAGTTCAGTCATGCATGTGTTGATTGCTAAATTTTAGCAATCTAGTTCAGTTATTTTTAATTGTACTCAATCAACTAACCTCTAACAATTCATAGAGTTAGTTGAATGTTAGTTGTGCATTGAGACAACAGCCTAACTCATAGATATGTTAGTTAAATAATCAGCCAATGAAAAATAGCTCATGAATATATGGAATTTGAATTCCTCTGCTGGAGTGGCGAAATTAAGCTTAATGTAAAATTATGTGTATGCTAGTGGAGTGTACATAATTTTGCATGTAGACAATTTATCAATCCTTGGGAATTGCACAAGGAAATATGGACCTTTCCTGTTGTTTAGAAGCTTGAATTTGCTCAGAATTGCACAAGGAAATAGGAGGATGGAGGAGGCATAAATTGGCTAAGTGTTGGTCAGAGGTTCTCATTCAGTAGGGAGAATAATCTTACCTTTGCAAGTGGTGCTCAGGGTTGGAGCATGCAATTATAATAGTTTCTCTATTCAACTAATTAATGCAAAGAGGCTTTAGGGTTTTTCACAGTTGGGTTCCCCTAGAAATCACTGTGTACTTGTGCTTTTGCTTGTTGCATGTTGTTCTAAATTTTTGGTACTTGATGGTTCTAGGCTACTGCTAAAATCCCTGCACTACCTTTTGCATCGATAACCATGGAATTGTTACCCTTCCAACATCTTTCCATAGTGTCTACAATTTTTTCACTTAAGAATTTGGTCTCTTGAATAATGACAATCTCTAGCTTTTTTTTTTCATACTTATCATTTCGGTGCCTCTATTTCCATTTTCTATTGAGGCCTTGAATGTTCTGTTAGAGTCGGTCTTGAGCCCTCCATCAGCGATCAAAACTCTTTGCATTTGCATAGGTAGGTGTCTCATCAGTGTCAATTTTTGCATCCTGTTAGGCATGCCATAACCCTGATGGAGGAGCTGATGTGTTTATACCCCTCTTGGCATTGCTGGTTTAGGTCATTTCAGTCATTAAGCTCTTTCAAGCTTGTCTTCTCTTCTCTTGAGGTCAATTTCCTAGGTCTAGGGTTTTGGTCAAAAATGTTACAAGGTCATGTGTTTGAAAGTCAATGAGTGTTCAGTAAGCCAAAGGGATGATTGTAAAGGTGTTTCTTCTAAATTTTTATCTGGTACAGTTAATCTTCACCCTGGATTTAAACACTCTGTTTTTAAAGCCAAGGTCATTTTTCAAATATTTGTAAAAAGTGATGAAATTTCAAAAGTCTTCAGCGAACAAAATGCAACCCTGGTCCCCTTGCCAAGATCCCTTATATGATCTACCTGCAAAAAGAATCAAGCCAAAGCACTAAATGAGTCAATTTCAGAACAAAAGAAACCAAAAAGTAAGTTTTATAAAGTGTCAAAGAGAAACATTAGAAAGTGGGTTTGAGCATGAAATTTTTTCAAATGAAACTTATAAAAACCCAATCTCCCTCATACCACTCTCATTGTGCATCCTAGACACTTGCAAGAGAAGTTTGAGAGAGTGATTGAGTGAAAGGAATGAAAACAGAGCAAGTTTGGGCGTTGGTCAGGGGCGCGACCCGTCAGGCCAGGTGCGCGACCCGTCAAAGGCGCGCGACCCGTCAGAGGGTTTCCCACAGTGCGATTTTACAACGGGCGCGACCCGTTGGGCGTGGTGCGCGACCCGTCAAGCTGTCTCCCTGCAATCTTATTTCAAATTTGCTCAAACACCCTCCAAGCCATCAAATCGCTTGAGGTAGGTTCCTTAATCTTGGAATGGTTGCTGGTTACGATTGGTGGATATTATGGACATGTTTTAATGATCAAAATTGTGCAAGAGAAACCCTTTCATATGACTGCAGTATTAATGGTTAAAATGTGTTAGGGTTTGTGTTGTTTCAAGGTTTTTTCCTTTTGTAATTGTTTCCCTCCTTCCCCTTTCCACTCACATTTGTATTTATATCTATTTTCCCATACTATTTTATAAATAAAATGCAAACCCTACCCCTCTCCCAAAGCATCAAAAAAAAAAAACTCAAACCCTTATCTTGTTGCACCATATGCATGTGTAACTACAAGAAATTGTTGGTGAATATGTAAAGAGTTTTGTAAATTTTCCCTATCTTCCCCTGTTAATGCATGTATTCATATTCCCATATGTCTACTTTCTATACATGTATTCCCATATGCAATGATTTTTGCAAATGATTTCCCAATATTCCTGATTATAAATATGTATTCCTATATGCAATAATTGTTTGCAATATTTTCCTTAAATTCCCTGTTATATTCCTATATTCCCAATTCCTTGTAAAAAGGTCCCTCCCCTAACATTTCCCTCATGTCCTTGTCCCCTTGAAACAGCATAGAATTCAGCACTTTTTACAGGTATAAACAGCAGTACAGTTTGTCCACTTTGCTCTTAAACTATGTCAGAAACCGAAACTTATGAGCAAAGTGATGACCAATCATTAGCTTCAGAGATTGAGGTACAGAGGAGGCCTCGTAAGGGTGGTAAGCGTGGACATCATAAGTGAGAGGAGCCCACCTCTTTGACAGAGTTACAAGCTTGTCCTATGGCAGTCTCATGTTTCCAGTACATGTCTTGCTATGAATTTTGTGAAAGGATCTCTCGGATTCAGCACCACCGAGAGTTGGCCCGCCTTTTTGTTTTACACTTGCATGATGGACATGTCAACCTTGCATGGGTGAACTTTACATTGACACCTGAGGTGATCTCACATGCCACAGGGATACCTAATGTTGGTGAGGTGTGGAATAAGCGCAAGATGTTAGATAGTGTTCACTTTGAGCCTTATGTCCGGCCACCATTCATGAGACATCTGACAGGTGTGTTTCCATTCAGGTTTCTCAGGAGCGAGTATGCTCCCATGATGATGCTCATTATGCACTATTTTACCTGTGAGGGCAGAGTTTCACAGGTGTACTCATATCATATTTGCCTCTTGATGCACTTCACCCGAGTGAGGATGATGAACATC